>QPMI01000030.1:0-34208 GCA_004431415.1 Cyanophora paradoxa
GAATGTTGTTATTGCTGGTGAATATAATCCTGGCAAAGTTGCTTTTGTGTTGAATCTATCCCTTTGTGTTTCAATTAACAATCTTATCAGAAGTTATGAGATCTTTGAGCATATCATTATTTCGAATGTGTCCTTGCCTGAGGCTTCATTCACAACAATCAAGATCTTATCCTCTCTATTGTGGGCAAATCGACCAAACAGATCCTCTTTTGGCTTTCCAGTTGCATAACTTAGGGCATCTCCAAGTATCTTCTTTTGGAAAGTATCAACCAACACATTTTACCAGTTCCCTGCTCACCAATGAAGATTAAGGATACTCCATTGAGTTCCCCAGGCTTTTGCAGCATGTGGGCAAACCATTTCAACAGATATTCATAGGTATTTTGATCCTCACCAGACATTAAGAACAAGTGATCAAGGAAAGGCTTAATCATCTCAGCAGTTACATCCTCTGGAGCATTTTCGAATTGCTGATGGTCGACCTTCATTCCTGGATAGAGATTAAATACAGACTTGCATTTTGCACTGAGAGTAGCAGGAGGGGAAGGAAATCCATGTAAGTTGATCTTGTGGCTGTTGGATCCACAATCCATTTCCTAAATGATTGCTCCCATTTCTCTTTCTCATTATCTGTTCCCTCATTGACAATCACCTTATGCATCAATGGGGGAAATGCTTTGTAGAGAGCTTCCCAATATCTTTGGGCATCCAGCAAAGTAGTTGTTCATCCCAGAGCATCACACAACCAACATTTTCAACATGATGCATTCGAGCATTGAAATACCTCTTATGCACATTGTAATGTTCAGCCAAAGGAGGATACTTGCAGTCTTGTAATCGATTTCATCTGTGTCCTCGGTAGGAATGCATACTTTTTGGGAAGAGTTCCTTGAAAAGCTCATTGTTATCTTTGCTCAACCAATAAACCAAGGATTTGAAGGTCAACACTTTGCCAGGCTCAGCCTTCTTCTTGCTTCTGCGAAGCTGTGTAAACTTCTCCTGGCATTCATCATAATCATACTTGTCACTCTGTTCTGAGAATTGTGGAAGAGTTCAGCTTGCATTTTAGGGTGAACTTGTTGTCTTCCCCAACATTGATGATGACCAGTCCTACATCAATCCAAGTTTTATACTCATTAGCTCTCTCACCATTCAGACCCATTATAACACTTTGTAGCAGTTCGAAAGTAACAGGATTTTCGGGTTCAGTGTCTTTTTCAGCTTCTACCTTCTCAGTCTTCACTTTATCACTTTTTGGCTCCTTTTTAACTGGTTTTGGCTCAGGGCTATAATTTGCGAATGCAGAAATATTCGATTCATCCACAAGTTTAGTAGAAGCTGAGAAGAAAGATACAAAGAAGTCCTCATTTCGCATTAACACTTTGTCACAGTCAACGAATTTCTTAAAGCAAACGTTTTTATCAACATCTTTTTTGATTTATTTTGAGCATCCAGAGTCTCACCTTTGCAGCAATTGAGGCAGATTAGGTTCTGTGTGGAGCTGTAAACTCCACTGTCATAATCCTCATTTTTCACCAATCCCATCGCTTTGAAAAGCTTGGGGATATCTTCATGTTTGCATGCAAGCGATTTAATAATAAAGTGGGCTGAAATCTTGAACTTGGTGACATCCTCCTTAATCAAATAAACCCTTCTATGGCGAACTGCAACAGCAATATCGTTAATAGAAGTGGTACCAGATCGCTTCCATAGCTTATCTCTCATCTCTCTTACAACAGTTTCCGCCTCAGCATAGTTATCAGCAATGTTCTCCTTCAAATCAGCGAATTTATCCAGGTCCAGGTAAACTCTGGTCACTTGCTCAGGCTGAATGCATTCAGCCCAGGTCTTAACCTTGCTATTATCAATGGCTTCAAGGGCATCTTCAGCAGAATCAAATACATGGGTGACCTTGTTGCGATCACCAATGAGAGTACTAAGGAATGTAGCATTTTCAACAGGGGTGGCGAATTTCTCGATTTTGTTCATTTTCGATTTTGGGGACTTCTACCTTTAACGAAGAAAATAATTTCGGAAGGAGGAATTGTCTTTTATATATATCCTATTATTTGCCAAGTCCTTAAGTAGTTTTGGGTCGGGATACTGTCTCGATATATAGGTACAGTTTTAAAAAAGAGGGAAGAAAGCTGTCATTTTTTTGCCTCCGATCAAATCGATTTCTACAAAATTTGTTTCGATCGAGAATTTATTCTTCGATATATTTCCGAGGTCTTCCAACCGGTTTATGCTCTTTGGGTTTCTTGGGCTGTTCATCTTTCTTCTTGTGGTAATATTCCAGCGCTTTTGCCTTTTTTTGCTCGCGATATTCTTCATTTTCCCTGTATTTCCTCTGGTGTCTGAGGGCAATCTTTTTGAGTTCTTCTGGTGTGTGAACTGTAGCGGCTCCTTGGGATAATCGTTCCTGCTTCTTTTTATGATAGGCTTCGCGTTTTCTTTGGGCATCTTGCTCCCTTTTCAGTCTCAGCTTCTCTGCTTTTTCATCATCTGTGAGTATCTTGCGGATATTCGGCATTTCTCTTTAATAGTAGATACAAATAATTTTTCCTCAATACAATCTATCTACTTTTTCCTTAAGTCATTTTTTGTTGCGAACACCAGTTCCTGTCTGTAAACTTTTATAGCTGCCTCAGTGGCATACTGAGACCGCTTTTTCTCAATTATCTTATAGACCTGGGGGTCCATTGCTACTATCAGTAGGCAAATAATATTTAATCGGTCTCCCTCTGGGTCTCTGCTCCTCTTTTTGGGCTTTTCTGCGATAATAGGATGCCAGGGCTTGCTGCTTTTTATACTCTCTATATTCTGGGTCCTCTCTATATCGTTTCTGCATTGCTAGAATGTGTCTTATAGACCCTCAGTAACAGGTTCATCACTGGTAAACTCGATTAAACTAATAGTGTCCTCCATTTATATTCCCAGAGAAAACGTTTTCTGCTGGCAGAGAACTTCTCCTTGGATACTCCTGTTGCTCATATGTATACTCTGTGGGGTCTGCTGGCATTGACTCCACAGAAACTGTTGATCTCTTCTCTCTCTTGCTCAGCATTATCCTCAGTATCTGACATCTCAAACTCTATTGTTGTGTCACAGCATCCACTGTGGCAATTGCTCACCACATGCAGACTGAGCATCTCAATAAACTTTCGTATTATATCCATGTCTCTAATAAAACAGAGAAAATTAAAGCCAAACTCGTCTTTTATATACTGTTGGGGCTACTCCCTTTTCTACTTCAGCTTTGGTGGCACCAGGTTCAATGGTTCCCTTCTGGGTCTTTGTTTTCATTTCATCTACTGCTTGCTCATCGATTTGGTTCTCTTTCTTAGCAATAAACTGTTTATCTGGGACACCAGTAATGCCCATTTATAAACTTCCTTTCGAAGCATCTCCTTTAGCTTGGCTCTCTCTTTCTTCTCAGTAACATACTGCTCCAAGGCACTTGATTTGGCTTCCAGATCTTTGAGTTTAGCAGTCATCTCATCCCATTGAGCCTTGGGAATTCGATGAATATTTTGAGTGGGAGCAGTCTTATATGTGACTTCACCAGCCATAGACTGAATTACCTTGTCTGATTCCTTACTAAGACCTTCACCTTTGCGAGCCAGTGAAAGATCTTGCAAGCCTAAACCTTTATCATCAGCAGCCCAATAATTCGCCTGGCACCCTCAGCAACAGCTTTCATTTTGAGGCTTCTGGTGAGATGTTGAGTTGGTCACTGGTTGAAGCCTGTGGGGCTTTGTCATCGACTGATTCCTCATAGGCAGCATTAAGAGGGTCTCTTCTTGTTGTGAGGGCTTCACCTCATTCATACCATTGAATTTCAGTGGTTCAGTGTTAATGGATCCATTGTTTCCACCACCTGAATAGCCAACAGCCCCAGCTGGGATCCCTATCTTTCGTTTGGGAGGCATTGTATCTTTATTAGAATGAGAGATAATTTTATAAACCGCGTTTATATCGCATCAATTTATTGCTATGGACTTGGCTTTTCACTTCTTTGGGGGCTTCCTCTTTCTCTGGTGGTTTCAGTTCATCTTCTTTCTTTTTTGGCTTTCTGTGGAAGCGAGGAAATGGGAAATCTTTCACAAGCTCAGCTTTATCTACATAGTATTTAACTGAGTAGTTTGCAGAGGACCAAATAATATACTGATAGGAGTGAACATACTCTTCAAACATCTTGTAAAATCCTCTTTATTTCGCATTATATTGTATTCTTCCTCTATGGCTTCAAGTTCTTTGCGATTTGCAGCACTAGAAACATAGCATAGTCCGAATTAACTCGAATAGTCGAAGAGACTTTCCTTAGCTTTTGTGTGATGCAGATAATGGATATTTTCGAATGGCGACCTCTGGAATACAGAGAGCCAATAATTTTATCCGAGTTAGGTCTACAATCTCATTATCGATTAAATCATCTAAAACACACATAACTGGTTAACAGGTTCACCTTTTCTATTTTCTCTTGCCTTTCATCTAGCAATTTAGCAATGTAAGGGGCATCCCATTTTCCCAGTTGCAATGTTGCAACTTTATCCCAGAAATGATTGAAGCTGGTTCCACTCACAACTAATACAACATCAATCTTTTTGGCATCATGCAACTGCTTCAACCAATACTTACAGCTTCTGATTTACCAGTTGCTGATTTTCCTATTGCCAGTACACGAAATGGTGGTTCTATCATTTCACCAGCCACAAATTCATCCAAATCAGTCATTGTTGTATATCTTTCTAATAAAGACATATAAAAATAATGCAGGGAGACTGAATATCGTAACAATCTACAAATTTATACGACGAACCATCTTTGTCGAAATAATAAACTATGCATGAGAGCGCGAACATTAACATCGATTACCTTATCTGAAGGCATGTAGAGGGTGAGGAATGAAGAGGAGGAATTTGTTAAATCAACATAACCAGACTGGGCAATATTTCGAATCGCCTTTTCTCCATCAAGGCAGAAGGCAATCCTGAAAGGACATAGCGATCAGCAACCTTATCCATGTTAGAGCATTTGAAGGCATCAGCAATTAGCTCAGCACCTTTGAGTAGGGAAATTGGCTCAGTGGCAAAAAGTCGCTGTCCATTTATTTCAGTTGTGAATGTTATCTCTTTGGAGTGGCATAGGTCTTAAGAACACTGTGGGAGCCTGGGATTTATCAACAGTTGCATTATCACGAACTGAAACAAGCAGAGCATAAACCAGTCAGAGATTTGAGAGAGGTTAATTCGATGGGTTGGGGCATTGCCCTTGGCAGGGAAAGCACTAGCATCAACAAACCCAATGTCTAGAGCAGGAATAGCCATGCCAGTAGTCTTTACTTTTTCAATAAACAGTAGCGAAAGCTCATCAGAAACATTAATAGCATGCATGTAAAGGCGAGGAGAGGTAATTGTAATACCAGGGGTTGTTGCACCAAGACTGAAAGTGGTGATGTTTTGACCAACATGGGCAAGGGTTCCATCTGTGAAGTTTCAAGACCATCATCGGCAGTTGCATCAACTGTTCCAACAGCAGTTGTGAGTTCACGACCACCATAGGAAGTTTCAACATAACCCTTCTTCAGCATCCTTAAACCAAACAGTAACAACCATTTCACCAGATAAAGCACCAGGGGAGGTAGTGATTTAGCCAAGGCACAGGAATTTCAACGAAAAATGAGCCACCAAGGCGGTTGGTTCCATGAGCAGGAATGCCATGAAACCATGCCCATTTGATCGCTTCTTTTTAGCTAGTTGATCCTCCGAATAATAGACCAGGGGAAATGAGCAGGAAATCAGATGGAATATGGTAGGTGTAAGATCCATAGGTAATTTCAAGTCGCTGAACTAAAGCACCAACTGGGCGAGTGTATCCATGCGAACTAGGTCAGTATCACCAGCAAAAGTGATGGCTGGAAGGTCGAAAGCAAGTTCGAGTTTTCCACAGAAATTGTAGCGAGGTAGCTTAAAGGAAATGCGATTTCCAACATTATTCTCAAAAGTATTGCTGGGATTCACAACAACTAGAACTGGCTTAGACTTGGATTCGAGACAAGCATAAGGGAGTTATCCAGGAAAAAGGCTTTCGCCTCCTCTGGGGTTGTTAGGGCTTCTTTCAGCGAAAGTCTTTGAAGAGTGGAAGTGATATCCATTATATTCTCTTTTATTATACTGCAACATAAAAATCTACCAATGATCCTTAATTTATGCGAAGCTTGTAATAACTGGATAGGAAGGGTGAAGCTGCGACATTCTCATCTTAAAGTATTCATAAACTGGGTCTCCTGCTGGCTCATCACCATAGCGAATTTCAAAGGTCAGATGAACAGTTGACCCTCAAATCAATTGGTTCATTACAGCATTAACAATATCAACCGAGAAAGTGGATAATCCAACCTTTTGTTATAGTATTATAAAGTGGATGAGCTTCTGTTGAATTGTAAACAACATGCTCACCATAGTCTTATCAGGGACCACTATTTTGTGAAAGTAACCAGTCAGAAGACCATCCCCACATTGCACCAGATCACCAGCTCCTTTACTCTCACAAACAAAACACTGTCCCTGGTCTTCTCAGGCTCAAAAGAAGATATAATGCCATTCACGCGACCACCAGTAAAGATTCCATCAGTGAGAGCATCATAGACCTGTGATTGGATTGGGGAGTTACCATATCTTCCAGGATCAAGACCCAGCAGTCTAGCTGAACTCAACAGCTTTTGGATTGTTTGTTGGCTTGGGTTCACAGCTACTGAGAAAAGCCAAGTAAAATGGTACTGCTGAGTGGAATATAATTCGTTTCAGTGATTCATCCCATTTGCAGCGAATGGATGGTTGGGGATTTCTGCCTTCGAATTTAGAGTTAATTACATTCACCAGTTGCTGGTGGCTTTGGATGGGGGTGTTTCGACTTATAATGAATTGTTTCCATTGTTCATAGTCAGCAGCTGGGCGAACTGTTGGAATTCCTGAGCTTCCAGCTCCAGGAGTTTGTTCAGAATAATAAATGCTAAATGCATTGTCAACTGTCACATCTCCTGCTTTGGTTTCACCACTCACCATAGGGATACTGTTATAAAATTCGGCTGAGACCAGTCTCACAGCCTCACATTCTCATAACTACTGGGGAGTCTAGCCACAAAGCTTGATGTGGACCATCACCAGAGATTGTATTAAATGAGCTAACCTCGATGTAATCCACAGGCATTCTTCTTTTATCTATATTTATATATTAAAATGAACCGGCTCGTTAATATTGATAGCAGGGATAGAAGCCAAGGACAAAATGAAAACTCTTACAGGGTCACCCTCACAACTCCAGTAGAGAGACCAAGGGAATGTAGGGTTCTCTATGCAGAGATTCCAAACAGTATCTATAACAGTGTGGGAACTGATCATCTAACAGTTCAGTTTAATTACCAAGATGGTTCATATAACCAAGTGATCACACAACAAGTGTATCCCCTTCCAGTGGCTACATCAATCAGGGTCATTTTGGGGTCACACACCCTTATAATTATGGGCTGAACTATTCAAGCTTCCAAACTATTGCAGGCAAAACAGTAGCTTTTGAGTTCAAGATATTCTACAACCCAACTACCTATAAAGTGGAGTTTTACAGTAACCATGAGTTTCGTTTTATTGCAAGCAACCAGAGAATAGGGAAGCTTTTGGTGTGAGTTCTACTGAATACACAATGGTTATTATAGCACTCCTCCTGCTGGTGGATCTCCCTATCGACCTGAAACCTTTTAAAGTATGATGGCAAACCTATTACACCTGATCACCCAGCATGGGGAATCACCTTCTCAGGACCCAGACTCTCATCTAAGCCCTTGCAATATTATTTTGACAGCAGAAAGATGTCTGATATGAATGCTGAGCAGTATCTATACATGCACATTAAAGAGCTTGCCCTTTTGCCAGCAGACACAATATAATTCCGAAATCGCAACCACATAACCAGGGGCAATCCTTAGATTGCAATTGAGTAAGGATATAGGTGGCTATGTTTACCATAGTGGTGAACATGCAGAATTCATTCAGATAAATGACAGAAACCTGGTGATAAGGGAACTCACAGTTGAGTTTAAAGATTACTTTGGTGAACTGATTGATATGAATGGAATCGATAATTCTTTTCAGTTGGAGTTTATCGAATAAAGGCACCTGTAAAGTCAACTCTCATTGTGGGAGCATTCACATACACAAGGGGATAAATGCGAATATATTTAATTCTGAGAGAAAACCTATGTAAAAAGCATCCTTGATGCTGAGAGGAAATCCACTCAATAGAGCCACATCACCTGAGTTGTGAGCATTGTTAATGTTCTCACAGACATATATTTTGTTTTGCCCATCTGATCGAATAAAAGACCAGTTGATCCCATCAGTGGATGTTGCCACATTGAAAGTCTTAATAAAAGCATTGGTGTCCCCTGATCCATAGGCAATCACAGAAGAGAGTTCAAAAGTATATGGAAAAGCAACTTGAAGGTATTCAGTGGGGTTTCCATATCTGCTCAGGAGCATAGGCTCCAGCTTCCAGCCAAATGCTGAAGGTCTAGCCATGAAAGGCTCTTTACCAGTCACAGAGGATGAGGCAGTGAAGGCATCATCTGCAAGCTGATACCAATTAGCATCCAAAGGTGGTGATGTAGTGAGAGTGGATGAGATGTAAGCCTTTGTAGGGTTCTTTAATTCATAGTTTGCTACTAGAATGCTGCAAAGCTTATTAATCATATCATTGTTTGCTGCTATGTATGTTTCTGTGAAAGAAAGCATATCTGGGATTTTAGAAGTGTCATCCAGGGAGCTTACTATGTGATTCGGAAGAGGTACTGATAACCTATAGTATCTCCCATAATCCTGATCATAGTTGTAGGGTAACAACTCCTCCATCTTATCAAGGGCAGAAAGCTCACTTGCAGCCATGAGCATGTTAATCAATGGGCTTCCATCTGTTGAGGCAATCCATGAGAGAATGCCCCAGCTGTTGACAGTCTCATAAGCATAACCCACATAATCAGACTCTAAATGTGGGTCCACCTCTCCACAAGAGATACTTATTACTATAATGTCATCATCATCACTGTAAATCTTCTTTGCATGGCTGTAACCACACACACTGGGATTATTGTTTCCCGAAATGGCACCATCAATGAGACAGACATATACTCCCGATTGAAATCAACAATGCTTACAGGTGAAAAGTATGTAGGAGCAGCAGAAGTAGCCTAGCAGCAATCTTACAGGGCATAAAGTTGTAATTGTTATCATTTGTGATAAATATTGGTTTCATATTCTGAGTATCAAAAGATGTAATCACAATGTCCTTTAGGGAATCCTGTATTAGTGATTCCCCAGTAACTGAATTGATTGCAGTCTCCAAGGGTCCCACATCATACTTTGTGTTAAATAGGGCATTTTCAATGATATTTCGAGGATTTGCGAAAATCAAAGGCAGTTGAGTTAGGTAAATATTGTGTAAATCGTTTGCTGTCAGTTTAGGTTCACCTGGTCTATCAGGATGCCTTATATTCAAACCTATTGCAATGATCCCACCAGTGGAAGTTCCACTCACAAGATCCACAAGATCGATTATTCTCCTGCCAGTTCGATTTTCGATTTCTTTTAGCAGCCTGGTTATGATAATGCCCCTTGCACCCCCGCCAGAAAGACTTAAAACGACCTTGAGAGGCATCTTTTACTTATCAGGAATTTTATAAATCCATATAGTAAAAGCCATGAGCTTCAATTACCCACCAAATCTAGAAACCATTCAAGATGATAATGCAAGCAGCACCAAGCATGTGAACTTTGATAATATTAAAGTAAAGGGTTCAGTTTCAATTGACCACAGCTCTGATAATTCATCAAAGACTCAATCAAGGAGCATGCTTTATCTGTGAATCAAACCGATCCAGATAAAGAGGATGTCAGTGTAGCCTTTAGTTTGGTAATGTGAAAGCAAACCAAGTGGCAGAGATCAAAGCAACAAGAAGGAGACCTAGGAAACTAAAAACCAGTGGCACTCACCCAGATATACCTTCCAGGTTCGATAGTGGTCGATTGATTTTCAATGTTCAAGATGAGCAGGGCAAACAGAACACAGCTTTGCGAATTTACAATGAGGGCAGCACTGCAAAAGCTGAGGTCCCCAAGTATTGCAAGTGGGTCCCATTGCCAATACAAATCAGGTCTCCTACACAAATGATGTCTACCCCAAGGATATTACATATGACTTTGCAAGAAATGAGCCTTTTGGGTTCTTTACTCCAAAAGATGTCCATCAAAAAAAGCCATCAATTACAATCAACAGTAGCCCAGTCAACCAGTAGCAATCCATTTACACCCTGATTTAGTCGAAATGGATAGGCACCTTTTGCCTTTGTATAGCAATGTGAAAGACCTTGGAATTCGAACCAGGCAATGGCGAAATATCCATGGCAGCAATGTGTATGCAAATGGAGAGAAGCTTGTAAGTGAGAAAACCTAAGAGAAATCATTGAGCATTATGGTCCCAATGGACCTACTGTCCCATTCCCTATTCCATTTCCCAATGGACCACCCGATTTAACACCAAAGAAGCAACCTGGAAGAGAATACACAGCAACTGAAGATGTAGCCTTTGGGCAGCACATTGTTAGTTGGGAGCAAGTTCGCAATAAACCTATAATTGAACCAAAAAGCAAATAGATGAGCAGTATTTACCTCCTGAAATCGATATATTAGAGCTTGATGAATATCAATTCGTTCCAGATGAGGAAGAATATTTACCAGATGGTTTCGACCCACAAGAATATGAGTATGATCAGTTTGACCCCAATGAGGAGGAGATACTCCAGATGGTTTTGACCCACAAGAATATGAGTATGAACAGAACTATGAACCTGATGAGGAGTATTTACCAGATGGTCATGATCCACCAGCTGTTGACTATGAGCAACCTTATGAACCCCATGAGGAATTGTTACCAGATGGATTTCGACCTGAGATCTGGGAGTTCTTCCTGATTATGAACAAATTAATAATAAACCTGCAAAGTATCCCCAGAGGATCACAATCATGATTGGATGAGATCTTAGGCAAACCTCAAAAGTATCCACCAGAGGATCACAGGCATGATTGGGGTGAAATTGATGGGATTCCAACTGAGTTCCCACCAAGCAAACATGAACATATTTGGGATGAGATCAATGACCAACCAGAATTTGCAAAGGTGGAGCCTCTTGATAACTTGGGGTTTCTCTTTACCAGACTTGTAATATCCCTGAAAGGATCTTTTTGAATGAACACTATGTTCATGTGAATGGGACACTTGCAAATTCAGCTATGAGAGGACCACTTCATATTAGGACATTACCAGGCTCTTTTGAAACCCCACCACCACCAGGAGCAACCATACCAAATATCTTTGTGTCAAGCTACATGGAGGCTGACATTCCCACAGATACATTCAGAGTCCCAACAGACCCAGCAACCTACCAAAATTACAACTCTGCTATACAGGTTCATGTAGCAGATGTAAGCAGCTTAGATGGCTCAAGACCAATGATAGTTTTCAGTCGAGATAAGTATTCCTACATTCCCATAGTGGGAACTGCAATGATAATTATGGAAGGGCAGAGCTTGCATGGATTAAAACAGATTATGGTGGGGTTCTGGAAGCCAATCAAAGAATGGCTGCAAAAAACATACACAATGAGAGCATTTCGAGAGTAGTCACAGAGGATTACCTTCAAGCCCAAAACTACATAGATGAAACAGAGCTGAATGTAATCATTGCAGGTATAGGTATTGGTGTTACAGGCAATTACCTCCCTCTCACAGGTGGGACTATTGATGGAACAGTAACAGCATGTAACTTCTTTGTCCATACTGAAAGCAATCAAACCTTTCCTGTGGTTCATCCAGGAGGTGAGTATGAGATACCTGATGATCCAGCTATTATGCCCATTAAGATTGATCTCCCTTCTGATTATGTAGGAAGGGGTGAACTAAAGACCATCTCTTTCACAGGAGATTATAATGATCTCATAAATAAACCTACTGCTGCAAATCTGCATCCTGTTGCATTTTCGGGTAGTTTCCTTGATCTAAATAATAGATCACACACCCACACAAAGGCAGAAATCACAGATTTTGCACACACTCACACCAAATCACAAATTACAGATTTTGCACACTTCCACACAAGAGCAGATATCACAAATTTCGCTCACACTCATGTTAAATCAGAGATATTAGATCTCGGAAATGTTGCATATGTGGGTCACACCATACCAAGGCAGAGATTACAGATCTTGGAAATGTTGCATATGTTGGTCACACCCACACAAAGGCAGAGATTACAGATTTTGCACACACTCATGATTGGAATACAGATATCTATAACAAACCTGCAATTTTCTCAGGAAACTACAATGATTTGACCAATAGACCAACTCTTGATCCTTTCACAGCCACCACAATCAGAGCCAACAACACAATGTATGTAGGATCAGGTCAGATTGTAGAACCAGCAGGACCTATGTTTGAAGAAACATGGTTCTTCCACAATTCGCAGAATTACTTTGATAAAACCTTACTTGTTCGTGGAAATGCCTATGCAAGAAATTTCTATGCTATGAACCCCTCAAATAATGCGACCATCAGTCGATGTATTACAGAGGCAGATCTTTCCAGTCAACTCAATGCATATTTTAATGGGAAAATCCAAGCAGGAACGTATGTTTACACTACTCCTTATCTTTGGGCAAATCCTGACCATACGTTTAACCTCACTATTAATTTCAACAGCAGCTTTGCTAACCCTCCTATTGTAACAACTGGTATACAACACAATGAGACAGCCTACTACTATCGAATGTATGTTAGGCTTAAACAAGTTTACAGTAGCTATTTCACTTGTGAGCTTGACATAGTTCCATTAAGTTCTTTTGACAGACCAGGATTTCCAGTTACAATTCATTACATTGCTGTCGCAATTTAACTATTTCGTAATTATAAAGATGACCTCCCTTTTAGAGATTCCAAACTATGAACTTGCAGCCAAATCACTCCACAGCACCTCTCATGAAGTAGTCGACTCCACACCCGGTTTTATTTGCACTGAAACTACAAGTAATACCTCTTTCACAGAGAACAGTATACTGAGGTCAAAGAAATTCGATGTGATCGAAATGGAGGCAAGATTAGAACCACAGGCATTATAATCTCGAATAAAAACCAAGTTCAAGCAGGTCAGGTAGTCCCCAATTCAGCAATATATGATAATGTGGGTGGAGTCACCACAGCACAGATAGTTACTTTTGGTAACACAAGTAATAGTTCTGCTCTTGTGGTGAAAAGTGGAGGAGCATACATTGGTGATGGAGCAAATGTTGTGGGACTGTCACAGCAAATCAATTAAATGTGAACGGGACAAGTAGTTTTGGTGGGTATATGAATTTCAATGGTGGGCTTTCAGGGAGTATTCAGTATGGAACACTCACACTTTCCACAAGAATAAATACACCTGAGATTGACAACATAAGTGACACAGTCATGAATTACAAGAGGAATGGGACACAATCTTCTCTCTTCAAAAACAACTCAAACAGATAACACAACTGTTCAACATCTCACACTTCCTGACTACAAGTATCTGAAATTAAGTAGTCACCCTCGTTTCTTTGCAACAAAACAGCAACCAAATGGGTCAATAACTGAAACATTTCGTTACATTCAAACCGAATCCTTTTATGCGATAGTCAACAATGGAAATCATTTCAATACCACAACAGGGCTTTTTACCGCACCTGTTTCCGGTAACTATTTAGTCTCATTCAGTGGATTCTTTTTTATTCCTGATACTCGAAGAAATGGAATAATCACTACCTCCTTACGAAAGAATGGAAGCTCATTTGGAGTTGAGGTTACAACTTTAAATAAATCATCAACTGTGTATGCTCATAATGGGTTTGAGATTATTGTAAGCTTGAAGCTAATGATGGTCTCTCTTTAACTTTTGCTTCTAATGATGCTGGTAATATAGAATATAATGTCAGATTTTTCTTCGGATGTATGCTTCTCAGCTCTTCATAATATTATCCACATAATGTAAAGTATGACCACTCAAATAGCTGTCCCTGTTTTCTGTTATGCCGCCCCAAAATTACATCAACTCAATCACACAGTAACAGATGCAACCCCTGGTTTTATTTGCACTGAAACGACAGGAGCCGATTCGTTTTCTCAAAACTCTGTGATCAGATGCAAAGAAATTCGATGTGATCGCAATGGGGCAAGGTGAGAACCACAGGTTTAATAGTTTCAAACAAGAACCAAGTTCAATCAGGTCAGATTGTTTCCGATTCATCAATATATGATGATGTTGGAGGGTCACCACACCCAAAATAGTAACCTTTGACAATACAATTAATAACTCTGCTCTTGTTGTGAGAAGTGGAGGAGCTTACATTGGAGATGGGGCAAGAGTTGATGGAACTCTTACAGCAAACCAGGTGAGTATTACAGGAACAAGCACCTTTACAGGATTGGTAACAGCTAATGCTGGTATTTCACTACCAATTGCCTCACAGGCTACAATCACAGCAACAAACAAGGTTGTTACACCAGAAATCGATACAGGAGCCAATGTAGACCTTCTCCTGAAACGAAATAGTTACACTGTTGTTACTCTGGAAGCGAATAGTTTGACAGTTAATACAGGGTGTTATCTCAAAACATCACATCCACGATTTTCAGTTCAACTTGGCTACAACCACACTGCTACAACTTCTGCTGATCTACTAAACTGGGCAACAGTTCGAGTAAACAATACCAATTCATTCAGCACATCAACTGGAAGGTTCACAGCACCTGTTGCAGGACACTATCGATTTTCAGTATTCACTTCTTCAACCACAACTTCTGCTATTGAATTGTTTCTCAGGGTAAACAATGCAGATCCAGGGGGATTGAGCATTTCCCAAGTTCACAATCTGTCAACAACAAATAAAGCGCTGTGTTTCTCTTGCATTCTCAATCTTGCCCAAAACGAATATGTGACACTTGTTACAAATTCAGTCGGTTCCTATGCCAGTCAAACAGCCTTCTCAGGTGAATTAATAAGCATCGTTTAATTTTCTTATGGTAGTTTAGGAAATGTCGAATATTTACCAAGTGGTTCTATCTGATATTGAGAAGTTGGGAATGGAATTTTGTGCTGCTTCTGTTCAAGATTGGATCGATAATGCAGCCCATAACAGGGCAAGAATCGCAATTGATGAGATTGTTCAGAAAGAGATCCACTCTTGCATCTCAGGTGGAGTTCAAATACCAACCTCAAAGGAAGCAATTGTGTTACAGGCATTCCGAAGGGAACTGTGAAAAAAGCGATCGAGTATAATATTGTCACAGAAGAACAATGAACATTATTTTTCTTTCCTTCTTAGTAAAAGAAGCAATGGGTGAATATAATCGAGTTCAACTGCCTATATATTCCCTTGGATCCCCTGCAATGCATTTTCGCCAGCATGAAGTAAATGATGAGGTTCGTGGTTTAGAATCCACAGAGAGACCCAATTCCAATGGCAACTCCTTTGATAAAAATTCGATTATTCGAGTTAAAGAGCTGAGAGCTGATAAGAATTCTGGTGTGGTTAAAACAACTCGACTTCTTGTCACAAATGCTAACTTCTTTCAGCCTACTAATGGAGGTCCTGATGCTTACAGTGTTGATCTGAAAGCCCTTGATTTCGATAAGAATTCTGCTGCTGTTACTGTGAGATCAGGAGGAGCATTTATTGGGGGTGGCTGTCGAATTTCAGGTCAGCTTTCATCCTCAATTTCGTATAATGATGTCCCAGATACTCTAGAGCAAAATGTAGAAGACCCCCAACGAATTCGATTATATACTCCTGTTGCACAGCAGCCATTAATTCAATTTTACATTGGATATACTGTTACTCTTGAAAACTCGGAATTAATTGAAGGAACCAAAAGAGTACTGAGAGGTCTTGCGATTCCATCTGCAATGCTTTCCCTTTGTAGAGCCAACAACAATCAAGTAGGTCATAGATACTATTTCAATGTTCAGGGATATAATCATTTCGGTTATGGCTACTGTGTTTATAATAATAATTTCACCTTTGACTTGTTTGTTACTGATATTGGGTTATATACTATAACTCTTATCGGTTTGAGAACAGATATAGCCGCTGTATCAGCTCTTAGAGGTGTAACTCCTGATACTCTTTCAGTTACAGGGTTTTACCAAGAATTAGATGTAATTGATGACCCAACCCCATAAAAGATATATCCTTTAATGTAAAATGGCTGAGCAACCCCACTTGAACGAATTATTACACCTCAGCTATCATTAGCTGCCCAGCAAACCATGTTCTGCAGCATGCTACCTTTGATGATGTGGAGGGTCTCCAATCAACAGAGGTCCAACCTACAATGAACACCTTTGGTTCCACCCACAAACTGAGATTACAGGAACTCAGGTGTGATAAAAATAATGGAATAGTTAAGACAACTAAGCTACTTGTCACAAATGCAAACTTTTCTGCTCATTATGGAGACCCAGATAGCTATGGAGATCCTCTGTCTACTTATTCTTTTGAATCTAGGTCGGGAGCTATTAACTGCAAATCGGGGGGAGCTTATATTGGTGATGGTCTTAGGGTTGGTGGGGCTGTTGGAGCGCCTTTATTTGTGAATGATCAACCCAATCCCATTGATCCCAATACAAGAATTCGAACCTATGTCCCCAGCATGAATGCCCCCTATATAATCAAAATATTCCCCATTGTAGTAAATGAACAGACAGCAGTAGTAGACTCCCTTGTTGAGATTGGTGACCACTACAAGGTGGTTGTGGATATCCCACCAGATGTTTATGCTCTTTGTCAAGTAGAGGGTGGAACTCCTAATTTTGCAGTTGTGATCACCCCATATGATAATTTTGGTATTGCTTATCATGGAGTCAATTTCGGTTTGGAAGACTATCAGTTTCTGGTTAGAGCCACCAAGTTTGGTATCTACAAGTGTGTATTATATGCTGAGAGAACCGATTTTATTGCAAGGCAGAATACCTATGCTGAGTATTATGGGACAAATCGATATTTCCCCATTTTCGGGCAGGATACTGCTCCATAAGAATATTGGTTATATATAGAGTATGGATAGTAAAACAAAAAGTTTATTGATGCTGCTATGACAGTTCATGGTAAAGATAAATTCGATTACAGTGAGACACATTACATCAAAGCTCAAGAGAAAGTATCTGTGAGATGTTTGCAGTGTAATAAGGTGATCCTTACCTATCCCTTTAATCATGTGAAGGGATCAGGGTGTAGGGAATGCAACAAAAAGCACTCTCAGGCTTATAGGAAAAGGGCTACTTCATCAATCAGAGTAGAGTATAGGGATATTTGCATTAGGTTCGATTAGGTTTAATTAATTTTTCTAAGGTATTCTTAATGGAGACTAAATACAGAGGCTTTCATGTTATGCTTGATTACAAAGCTAAATCAGCTATTGCAACAGGACATGAGCATGTAAGCTTCCTAGGTAATTGGATTATGAGAACCCTAGAACAAGCAATATTAAGACAAGGCATTAGGATTGTTCATAAACACTGTGAGATATTTGATGGCAAAGTATCACCTCCTGGGTTTGCATTGGTTCTGCTATTAGATGAAAGCCATTGCACAGCTCATTGTTATTCCAATGAAGGCATGTTAGCAATTGATATATTCAGTTGTGGTAAAGAAGCTCAGCATAAAACACAAGCAGTTGCAGATGAGATCGATAAAACAATGAATTTCCTCACATTTGAGAAGACTGAGAGACATAAACATGATAGATTCCCGTTTTGATGGGTTTCTATAATGATAATCAAGGTAATTTACCTTTTGTTTTACAATAGCAACTGTTACAAAAAGATATAATATATCCTTTTCCTACAGTAGCTTTCTACAATGTTTATTTTCCGGATTCCGGACATTTTTTACGATAGAATTCTATTGTAAGTAATTGGAATACTATTCGATTTCATTACAGTAAAACTCAACATTCCCCTTGATTCCCCCTATTATATAATATTTATATTAAAGTGGACTCAAGGTTGACTCATATAAATCGTAAAAGTAGTAATAGTATATGGATTTTGTTACGAATTCAATGCAAGGGTTGACTAAGTGGGTTGAGTTGACTCAAATTTCACAGGAAATATTTGGGACCAAAAGTTTTCTAAAAAGGATTTCAAAAAATGTGTCAACTCCCCCCACTTAGTCAACCCTGACCATAAACAGTAAGGATTTGAGCTAACATGTATCACAAAGTGAACATTTTGAGTCCACTTAGAAGATCCACTTTTGAAATCCAAGTTGATTTTGCTTGAAATTTCAAAGTTGATCTAAAAGTGAGTCCACCCTGATTGATTATGGTAACAAAGTTGACTAAGTTGACTAAGTTGAGTCATCTTAAGAAATTCAAAGAGACTAAGAGTTCAAAATGTTTATGAAAAGTGAGTCAACTTAGACCACTTATGATAACAAAGTTAAATATTTAATTGATTTAATCGGAAAAGAACATGATTTAATCGAATTTATTGATATAATTCCGATTAGATTCATTTAGGATTCAATTAAGATCAATCGAAGTTATTGATATAATTCCGATTAACTACAATTAAGATACAATATCGATTAATCGAGTTTATCGATATAACATCGATTAAATTAATTGAAATTGCATATAAAAATATGAAAATGCATGTGAAAATTCAAATAAATTAATCGATTTTATTGATATAACATCGAATCACACATATGAATATTCATATTTTAATCCTGAGGCGGAACGCCGAGGGATTAAAATATGAATATTCATATGTGTGTAGTGACCCTTGGGCCCGTTCCTATTCCTGCTCTCGCTGCCCCTCTCGACGCTCCTTTTCCCCCATTCCCTGCGGTCCCGATCCCTGTGCTCCTTGGCCCGCTGGCCCCGCCTCTACCTCCTCCCTCCTTACAACTTGCTGTCACGGGGCCTCTTCACTTGCCTGTTCCCCGGCAGGTCCCTGGTCATCTTGCAGCTCCGTACCCCTTCTTACCTCTTCCCCTTGCTCCTCCACTTCCGCCCCCGCGTGGCCCTCTTTCTGACGTCCTCCTGGTTCAGCCCCCTCTTCAGCCCATCCTTCTTGCCCCCGCTTCTGCAACTGTGACGCCGGGCGGCACTATCTTTTTGCATGCCCCTCCCGCCACTACGTCCCGGTCTCTTTGCGTCTGCATCCACTTTCCCGGGTCCGCTTGCAGGCCCCTCGCCTCCAGAGCTCGCCATCACTTCGGCCTCCCTCGCCTCCGCTCTCGATTCTCCATACCCTTCGAATAGCCGCCTTCTCTCTCCTCCTCCGCCCTCCCTCCCCCCTCGAGCTCCGGGTCCTCGGCCTCTGCTCCGCTTCCGAGTGTTGGCGAGACTGTCCTCTTTTCGGTCTCCCCGTCATTCCGGCTCCCTGCTCCCCTTCGGCGCCTCGGGTCCCATCTGCGGGTCCTCTCCCGCTTCCTGGCGCTCGTGAGATTCGCCGCCGGCGCCCTCGTCAGGCCCTTGCGCACTCGAGCTCGTCTCTCTCTGCGCCGCCCATGACCCCGTGTCATCTGATCCGGCGCCACCTGACCTTTCTCCTGCTTCGCTGCCCTCTCTTCGGCGCCGGCAGCGATCCCCGTCACCTGTTCGCGGCCCTTCCCCTGCCTCCGGATCCGACCCTTCCTCGGCTCCCTCCTCGCCTCTTCCGTCTCGTAGGCCTCCGCCGCGTTCCCGTCGGCGGATCTCTCGATCGACCCTGGACTCTCCGCCTGCCACTGTCTGCGGGGTACCTCCGCCACCGTGTTCGGCGCCGGCTGTCAGTACTTTGCTCGGTAGCTCCCCCGTCGTGGCTCCTCGGGGGCCTCTTCGTCGTCGTCGTTCGCTGGGTTCCGGCTCCGGGTCAGATTTCTCGCCGGGCTTACCTTCTAGATCTCCTGGCTCTGCTCCTGGGCCCTCAGCTCCGGGACCGGCTTCCCCGATCTCCTCCCGGACTCGTGGTCGTACCCGTCGCCGGCTTGCCGTGCCTGCGTCTCCTTCTACTTCCCTCCGGCGGTTTGCCGGGCCGGACCCTCCGGCCTTTGTTCTTGATACCGGACCGCCGCCTTTGCCTTCGTCTTCTGCTTCGCTGGTCGTATCCCGCCGGCGCCGGCGTACTTCGTCTTATAGTTTAGTTCGGTCTAGTTCGGATTCTGATCGTAGTGCTGATGCTAGAGTTAGTTTCAATACTAGCTATAGTCCTCGTGCTCGACCTGTTGTTCGCCGTCGTTTGCAGTTCGACTGCCCGCCTCGACCCCGGCCGGCTTTAGTGATTCCTTTGACTGTCCTTTTGCCTGCTCTTGATCCGCCTGCTCCGCCTCCTGTGTCCTCCTCGACCTCGTGCCGTAGCTCTGCCCTTTCGCGTCGTCCTGCTTCGCCTCCGCCTCCGCGTCGTCTTGTTGTTCCTCTTACTTGTCTGCTTCCTGTTATTTATCTTTCTCAAATTTGTCCTCCGCTTCTTAGTGATGTAATTCCTTCCGATATTGATGGTATCTCTAGCTCTGGCTCTTCTTCGTGTCAGTCATCCTCTGTCCCTAGATCTGCTCGATTTCTCGTCTCTTCTCGATCTGTCTCGAGCTCCGTGTCTTTTCTTTTTATTGTCGATTTTGGCTCTTTGTCTTATCTTTCTTCGTGCTCTTGTCTTAGTTATTTTGCTTTTTTGTCTTTATGCCCCCTGGGCAGCCCCCGCAGTGCTGGTGTCTAGAGACTGTGGCCGGTAATTTACCAAAAAAAAAAAACGCATTAATTTGGGGGCGCATTAATATCGAAGCGCTTACGGTTTTTACGGTTTTACGTACCCCTGACGACTCTCTCTTTTGTACCCCTGACGACTCTCTCTCTTGTACCCCTGACGACTCTCTCTTTTGTACCCCTGACGACTCTCTCTCTTGTACCCCTGACGACTCTCTCTTTTTCCCTTGTACCCAGCACTGATCGCTCTCATGTACCCCCTCCCAGTCACTTGCTTCCTTTTTGATTGCTTCGAATTCAGCTGCAGTGCGCGAGGACGCGCACTCGTGAAATAGTAACATATTGCAGCAGTGAAATACTGTCCAAGTCCCTGTAGCCCTGTACCCCTGTACCTCAGTCTGCCTGTACCCCTAATACACCACCTTGCCAGCTAACTACGCTGGCAATATATATAGCCGGCGCCTCTAGCCTATAGCTAGTAGATCTCGCCGACAGCACTGAGCAGCGCTCTGCGTCGAGTCTAGAATTCGAATCTCTATAGCTAGCGCTAGATCTGCCAGCCTGGCAGCCGCGCGCTCCCGGCCGCGGCCCGGCCCCCGGTAGCACTGAGCTCGAGCATGCACATATATGGTGGCAGCACGTATGACGGCTTTAATTTGCGCTAGCTCCCGGATCCCGGCGCGCGACCCATCTCGAGCTCGCGTGCACCCTCTTATAAATTCAAGTAGCTATAGAGCGCTAGCATGCGCGCGCCCCTCGGCGCCGGCCGCGCGGCCGAGTGCTCCACTGCTCATGCGCATGCCATGATGATCACTAGTACTGCTCCGATGGCTCGTGCGCGCGCGCTCGCGCCGCCGCGGCGCGCGGCCGCGCGATCATCAGAGTCATGGCATGCGACGTTAACGTTAACGTTAACGTTCGACTTCGAATTTAATTCAAATGATCATGATTTAAATTTGCGGCCCTGGGGAGGGGAGTGTGGGCAGGCGGGGTACACATAATAAAAGCACGCTCTCTCTCAGCTTCCCTGCGGCCTTCGAGGCCACCACCTACCCGGAGCGGCCGAGCTTAGCTCGTGCCTTGAGGTCTCGTTCGAGCCTCTCTTTCGACTACCAGAAGCTTTAGTCCGGTACGCGCACGTGGCGATTCCCGCGGCGATTCCGTCCGGCGCCGGCGTTCGCCGACAGCCTTAGGGGAACATTTAGAACGTATAAACCCGTTTTATCAAGCTCGAACGGCCCGGTCGCCGCTGGACAGGTCAGCAACACGGACGCGCGCGCATTGCTAACAGTCTTCGCCGGCAGGTTACCCAGACGACTTCAAGATGAATATCGCACCGGTTCGCGCGTTTTAGTGCCGTTTTCAATCTTCAGAAAGAGCGCCGACGCCGCGAGGACAGGTTTCCGAGCTTCAGACCGCCATTGACCAGGCGGAGAAGAAGCTGACTATCGTTTTCATTGGGAGCGAATGCACTCCGTGGTCCAAGACCGGCGGTCTTGGCGACGTGAGCACCGCGCCGCATCTTCCGTTTTGCGTTTCGCTCACCTCGCCGGACCGCGCTTCCTTCGCAGGTCATGCGTGATCTTCCTGTCAATCTGGCTACTCGTGGCCACCGCGTGATGTCTATCCAGCCCCGGTATGACCAGGTGCGCTCGCGTGCGAGTTCCAGTGCGGCGCGCCGTTTCGTGCGCCGACGCGCCCGCAGTACTTCGACGCCTGGGACACCTCCGTCCGCACCTCCGTCAAGGTGAACGGCAAGATGGAGGAGGTCGGCTTCTTCCACATGTGCGCTCTTTCTGAGTGTGGGGGCGGGCGGCCCCGTCGCTATAAGATGTCTGGAGAAAAGAAAAGGATGAACTGAGCGTTGCTCATTTACACTGCTGCTTCCCTCGCTGACCCCCGGTCGACTCAGCACCGCCAAGGGCGTAGACCGCGTGTTCATCGACCACCCCTGGTTCCTGGCCAAGGCGCGTGCATTCCAAACTTTCTCGCCGCTTCGCTCTTGCTCTCCTTCTTACTCTCTTTCGCGCAGGTCTGGGGGACGACGGGCAACAAGCTGTACGGCGCCAAGACCGGCGTCGACTACCCCGACAACCCCCTGCGCTTCGCTCTGATGTGCCAGGCGGCGCTGGAGGCGCCCCTGCGCATCCCGCTGCCAGACCCGGCTGGCACAGTCTACGGCGAGGACGTCATCTTCGTCTGCAACGACTGGCACTCGGCGCTCGTCCCCATCTACCTGAAGGCCAACTACAAGACCCGCGGCCTCTACCAGAACGCGAAGAGCATCTTCCTCCTCCACAACGTGCGCCGGCCGCGCCGCGCCCCGCCGGGCCCCGCCGACGCCAACGCCGACGCCGACGCGGGCGCGCAGATCATCTACCAGGGCCGCTTCCCGCTCGAGTTCTGGCCGGCGCTGAACCTCCCCGAGGCGGCCAAGAAGGACCTCGTCTTCGAGTCCTGCTTCGCGCCCCCGCCCCTCGACGGCATCTCCGAGCAGCGTGCGTTGTGCCGGCTGCGCCGCCGCTCTCTCGCGCCGCGCCGCTGAGACGCCAGCGCGCAGCGATCATCTCGCTGAAGCCGATGGCCATGATGAACTTCCTCCAGGCCGGCTTCATCCACGCGGACCGCATCTGCACGGTCTCGCCCCAGTTCGCCGCCGAGGTCGCCTCGGGCCCCCGCGGCGGCGTCGAGCTCGACAAGTACATCCGCGCCAAGGGCATCACCGTGCGCTAGCCCGCCCCGGGCCCCTCTCCGCCCGCTCGCCGGCGCCTGACGGCGGATGCGGGGCGCGCAGGGCATCATGAACGGGATGGACATCGAGATGTGGGACGCGAGCAAGGACAAGTTCCTCGTGACCAAGTACACCGCCTCGTCGGTGGACGAGGGCAAGGCCGCCAACAAGGCCGTCCTCCAGGCCGAGATGGGCCTCAAGGTCTCCCCCACGACCCCCCTCATCGCCTTCGTCGGCCGCCTCGACGACCAGAAGGGTCCGCGCGCCCGTCCCCGCGCCCTCTCGCCCCCGCACGCCTGACTCTCTCTCGCGCGCAGGCGCCGACTGCATGGTGGAGGCGATGCCGTACCTGGTGAACACGCTCGGGGCGCAGGTCGTGTGCTACGGCTCGGGCCGTGAGGACATGGCAGCCAAGTTCAAGGCCCTCGAGAAGCAGTTCCCGGGCATGGCCAAGGGTAAGACCGCCTTCGTCCCCAAGGAGGAGCACACGGTGCGCCCCGCCTCCTCCCTCGAGCGGCCGGCCCGCGCGCCGGCGCCTCGCTCACGCGGGGCGGGGCGGCGCAGCTGATGGCCGGCGCCGACTACGTGCTGATGCCGTCGCGCTTCGAGCCGTGCGGGCTGGTGCAGCTGCACGCGATGAAGTACGGCGCGGTGCCGATCGTGTCGTGCACGGGCGGCCTCAAGGACAGCGTCATCCCGGAGTGCGGCTTCACCTTCGAGGAGATCCCCTCGCCCGAGTACCCCGGCATGAAGATCTCCCCCGAGCTCATCGCCAAGGGCACCAAGATCATCGAGGAGGGCTGCAAGGAGGCCCTCGCCGGCTACGGCTCCAAGGCCTTCGCCGGCATGCGCGCCGCCTGCATGAAGCAGGACTTCGCCTGGAAGAAGCGCGTCCTCGTCTACGAGAAGGTGCCCCCCGCCCTCTTCTTCCTTCTTCTTCCTTCTTCTTCTCACCGCGCGCGCTCAGGTCTTCTACGAGACCCTCGGCATCGACCGCGGCGCCCCGGTCACGGCCAAGGCCTCGCCCGTCGCCCCGGAACCCTCGGCGGCCCCCGCCCCGGCGACCATCTCGGCGGCCACCTCCGGGGGCATCCTCCCCGTCCCCAAGGCGGCCGCCCCCAAGGCCCCCAAGGTCGGCGCGTAAGCACAGGCTCCGTTAGCATACGAACCGCGCCGGCCCGGGGGGAGCCCCAGGCCGGCCCCGCGCGCACTGCATTTTTGAGAGTTACGCCCGCCACACGGCGGGTGTACGTTAGATGTCTTCCGTGTCGCACTCCCTCTAGTGCTTGTACCATTTATGCTTCACCATTTCCGTCTCGGAGGATCCTTTAGCGGATTCCTGTGCATTGCTTTTGTCACTTTCGCATAATGTCTTCGCAGTTGTTCAGAGACCCCAAAGCAGTGTACAGACTGCCGTGTGCTGCCTTAGAGCCTGTGTCATTTAATTAAAAACCAGCTTCGCGCCAATCACACGTGCAACTGCTGCAAGGAATGCCGGCGCCCAGCAGGCGGAGCGGATATCGATCTCATTAATGAAATAGACAGAGAGCACTCGCGCGCGGGCGCCGGCGCCCAACGCTCCGGTCCGCGCTCAGCGCCCGGCGAAGGCGGGGAACTCGCCGATGGAGATGAAGCGGTACCGCGGGTTCCTCCCCGCCGCCTCGCGCTCCGCCGGCGTGTTGTACCCCCAGTCCGCGAAGTACAGGCGCACCCCGTCCAGGTCCCGGTGCTTCGTCATCTCCTCCAGCGTCTCTGCGGGCGGTACCGGGGTACGGCGTTCAACGCGAGGGGCCGGGGGCCAGGGGGCGGGGGACGGGGGGGGTACCGAGGCGGTCCTCGACGAAGTGGAAGGTGCGCCCCTTGAGGTCCTCGCGGCCCATGAGCCCCGAGAGCACGCCCGCCTTCTCCGCCCCCGTCCGCACCTGCCAGGCGCCCCCGGGCGGCTCGGGCGAGGGGTAGCCGCGTACCCCGCGACCCGGCCGCATGCGCACCGCGAAGATGTTGTTGTTGTCCGCGGCGACCTGAGAGGGGGAGGGAGATAGGTCAGGGGCGGGGCGGGGCGGGGCGGGGCGAGAGGCTCACCCCGTAGGACTGGAGGAGGGTGCGGGCGAAGCGGCGCTGCTTGGTGGTGATGATGAAGAGGGGCAGGTCGGCGGGGAGCGAGCGCAGCGCCTCCGCCGTGCCCGGGAAGGACCGGTTCGTCGCCACCCACGACTCCAGGTCCTCCTGCGCCCGCCCGCCCCGCCCGCTCAGCGCGCGCCGGGGCGCGCCGGGGCGGGGCGGGGCGGGGCGGGGCGGGCGGGGCGGGGCGGGGCGGGGCGGGGCGGGGCGGGGCGGGGCGGGGCGGGGCGGGGCGGGGCGGGGCGGGGCGGGCCTTGATCCAGAGGTCGCGCTCGCCGCCGAACATGGCGATGGCCTCCTCCTTCGAGACCCCGAGCTCCGCGAAGAGCGCCGCGCACATCCCCTTGAAGTCCGCAAGGATCCGACCCTCCGGCACCCCCTCCACCATCATCCGCACCAGCGCCAGGTTCTCGAAGCCTGCGCCCGCCCCGCCCGGCTCGCGCCCTCCCAAGGCGCCCGCGGGGGAGGGGCGCCCCGCACCGGTCTCGATGACGGGCCGCAGGCGGCGGAACTGCTCGACGTATGCGCTGGGGTCTACGTCGGGCGCGTAGTCCGGCCAGCGCCTCCGCACGGCCCGGAACGCCGAGTACATCGTCTCGTCCGCACTATCGCAGATCACGCCGTCGAAGTCGAGCGCGAGCACATCGTTGCCGGTCAGGTCCCAGCCGGTCGGGCGGCCGCCAGCCTGCATACGGGGCTCCGCGTGGCTGGGTCCCGCTTTCGACGAGCCCCCGACGGCTTTCGCCGCCCCCAACGCCAAGCCGCACCACCGCAGCGCGAAGCTGCGTTCGGCGCGCGCGCCGAAGAACAGCGTTGCGATCCGCCTGGACCGCCCGGGCTGGGCCGTCCGCGTTGCGCTGGTCACGTGCGGCTGCTGCGCGAGCCGCAGGGGAGCGGGGACGCCGGAAACGAAAGCTGGCCCGCTGCTCATACCTGTGGAAACGAGTGCTCCCGGCGCTACGAGGAGCTGAAGGCCTACTAGGTTAGAGAGCCGCCGCAGAGCTAGCTATACTAGCTATAGCTATAGCTATAGAGATCTATAGCTGGAGAGCAGAAGTCCGTGGCCGCGAGAGCGCGTACCCCCGAAGCCAGAAGCTTAACCGCGCGCGAGATCTAGACGGCTGATCGAGTCGACGTCGATGGAATCGAACCGCAATTGCCTGCGTGACTGTGTACATGTACATGTTGTCTGCAGGCTTTTCGCCGCGGTAGTGGACAACCGCGTCTAGCTCCGGATCCTGCGTAATCCGCAGCTAGTCTGCCTGCGTATGCGCAAAATATATACGATGGAATTAAAGCAATAATATTTCTAAAACTATTCCGAGCTGAAAGCTCGAGCAAAGCGGGGGCCCAGACTGACGCAGACGGGAAGGCAGCGCGGCGAGCGAGCCCTCACCCCGCGCCGGCGCCGGCCCCGGATGCGGCGGCGGCGGCGGCGGCGGCGGCGTCGGCGATCACCTCGCCGACGACCCGCTCGGCCCGCACCGAGTCAGTGCTGGGCTTCCGGTGCACAGCAGCCGGCGGGTGGTCGGAGGAGGCCTCGGGGGCCGGCGCGGGCCCCGCGGGCGGGGCGACGGAGAGCGCGGGGGCGGCCGCGTTGGCCGCGGGCGCGATGGGGGACGCCCCTAGCCGCTCCGCGAGGCCCGTCTGCGCGGGGGAGGGGCCGGTCGGCTCCGAAGCGGGGCGGGGGCGGGAAGGGCAGAGCGGGCGGTGCGAGCGGGCGGTGCGGCGCACGACGCGGCGGTCGAGGGCGGCGAAGCGGTCGCGGGCGCCGTCGCGCTCCCTTCGCAGCTCGTTCCGCACGCTCTCCGCCGCAGCGCCCACGACCACAACCTGGCGTGGGAGCGTCGGCGTGGGCACAGGCACCTACTAGTAGATGGGGAGATGGGGGGGGGGGGGGGGGGGGTACCTGTGTGGAGAGGGCGTCGAGGCGGGCGCCGAGGGAAGCGACGTCGCGGGCGAGGCCGGCGCGCGTGGCCGGCGCCGCGGGGCCATCCGCCATCCTGCGCGGCCCAGCGTGAGCCGACGTCCGAGCAGCTGAAACAGATGGAAGGAAGCGGGAACCCCGAGGGCCGCCGGACGCTGGCGGCGGGCCTGGGCGGCTCGCCGTTGAGGAAGGCGCGCGTCGCCTCCGCCAGCGCCTCCAGCGCCTCCAGCCGCCGCTCGAGGTTCGGGTCCGGCGCGAGGCTGATCCGCCGCGCCGACGCGGGGCTCGTCGGGGCCGGGCCGGCCGGGCGGAGCTCGTGGGAGGACGAGGCGGCCGGGCCGGGGGCCGTCCCCCGGGCGTCCATCTCCGAGAGGGCGCCCCGCAGGTCCCGCTCGCCGTTCTGCGCGCGCGGAGCCGTCAGCGGGCCCCGAGGCGGAGTGGGCGGGGCGGGGCGAGGCGGGGCGGGAGAGGGCGGGCCTGGAGCTCGGCGACGGCGACGAGGAGGGAGTCGACGGCCTGCAGCTTGCCCCGCATCCCCCGCATCTCCTCCATCTCCTGCCCCGCCCTCGTCTCGCGCGCGCACGGGCGCGGGCGCGGGCGGGCGGGGCGGGGCGGCTCGGACGTTGCGGAGGGCGGAGGCCTCGGCGCGCATGGCGTAGAGGGCGGAGGAGAGCTCGGAGACCTCGTGCGCCAGCGCCTTGCACCCCTGGCACGACGTCGACGCTGCCGCCGCCCCGCGTCAGGTAAAGCGAGGGGGCGGGCCGGGGGGCGGGAGGGGCGGGCGGGCCGCACTGCTGGCGGCGGAGCGCGTGAGGTCGGCAACGGCGGCCTCCATGGCCTGCTGCATGCCGGCGAAGCGGCCGTGCAGGAGCCCGAGCTCCGTCTGCTGCCGCTCCGAGAGCGTCACGTGCTTGCTCACCCCGCCCTCCAGCGCCTGGAGCCGCGACATGAGCGCCTGCAGCAGCTCGTCGCGCTCGTCCTTCTTCTCGCGGTGCGCCTGCGCGATCCGCTCGACGGCCGACTCGACGTGCGAGGCGACGGCGCGGTCGATGGAGGCTCCCAGCGAGCGCGCCGCGTCCAGCGCCGCCATGCTCGCGTGCGCCGGCGGCAGCGGCGCCCCGGCGGCGGGGCCGGCGGCGGCGAGGGCCCCTGCCGAGAAGATGCTGGCGGCGAAGCGCGAGACGGCCGAGTCGATGGAGCCGCGTACTGCCGCCTCCACCATCGCCTGCGTGAACATCGACTGGCCCGGCGGGTTCCACGCCTGGATCGCCGCCGGCACCGCTGGCGGGGTCGGCGGCTTCCCGCCCGCCCCCAGCTTGGCGCTCCGATCCCCCTCCGCCGTCTTCGGGGGGGAGACCGCCCGAGGCTCCTTCTGCTGCGCCGCCGCGGGGTCAGCGCCGCTCAGCGGGCGGGCGGGAGACTCGGAGGCGGCGAATCGGGCTAGCAGGGCGGGGCGGGGCGGGGCGGGCTGCTGACCCCCTGCTCATAAGTGATCTGACTGACTTCCGCGTAGCGCGGGAGGGAACCGGTGCTGCCGTGGCCCGGCGTCGAGTGTGGCCGAACGCGCGGGAGCTGCCCCGCCGAGGCAGACTGTGGCGTCCTCACTAGCTCGCGGTGTCCACCGTATGCATGTATCGCAGGCCCGTTGGTTTCCATGGCTAGAGGCGGCCTGCCGACGGCCGGCATCGTGCTGCTGCGCTCGTTGAGAGGTGAAAAGAAGCTGCGGTTGCTTAGCTAGACGCTTGTTGCACTGGCTGGGTGGTCGGCCGTCTTAAGCTACGGCGAAGCGGCCTCGTCTCGTTTCGTCTCCAAAGAGGGGTAGAGCCTGTCACGCGCTTAGAGGGGTATAGACCGTTTGCGAAGGGACTTCGATGTCTCTCGCGGCCTTCCTGGCCCACGCCCGGAAGCAGGGTCTCATCGGCGAAAACGCCGCGCCGACCGTGGAGCCCGAGCCTTCCGTGAAGCTCGAACCGGAGCAAGAACCGCAGCCCGACGTGAGATCGCCTCTCGAGAGCGCATCCTCCAGGCTCAACGCCCTCGCACCGTCCTTTGTGCCCACCGTGCGCTCCTTCGCAGTCCCGCACTAGCCGTTTCAAGATCAAATCTGATCCCTTCAGCGCAGGTGAAGGGAGCGCCGGCCGAGAAGGCGGATGAGAGCGCGCCAGTGACCCAGTTCGGCCTGCGTGCGGCCGAGACGGCGGATGAGAGCGCGCCAGTGATTCAGTTCGGCCTGCGTGAAGTTGCAAGTGCGGGAAGCTGCTTTGTCGATTTCCGGCTGAAGGGCGCTCAACGTTGCACCGCAGAGATGCGCGAGGCGACGAAGCAGAAGCAGAGGGAGGCGGAAGATCTGAAACGGCAGCTGGCGGAGGCCGACAGAAAAATGCAAGAGCTGCAAGCGGCGCGGGAGAAGCAGATCGAGATGCGCGCGATGATGGAGGAACTGCTGCGGATTGAGGCCAAGTCGGCGGCGGAGAGGGAGCGAGGGGGCGGCTGCACGCGCGAGGTGCGCGTTCCCCTCTCCGCCTCGGGCGCGGCCGCCGCCGGCCCACAACTTGCCGCCGCAGAACGAGAAGACCCTCTACCTCGTCCCAGACACCAACGTGTTCATGGGGCCGGACGGCCCGCAGACGGGCGTCCCCGAGTTCGAGAAGTTCGCCCGCTTCGACAACGCGGTGGTCGTCGTTCCCTTCACAGGCGAGTCGGGAGCGCTCCTCGCCGCGGCCCCGCACTCCTGATCCGGCCGGCGGTCCGCGCAGTCCTCTCCGAGCTCGACGACCTCTCCAAGGGCGAGCACCGGCCGAACGCCGGCCCCAAGGCCAAGCAGGTGCGCCGAGGAGGCGACCCGGGAGCCGCGTGGATGCAAGGCTGAGCGGGCATGCGCAGAACTCGTTCAAGGCCCGCGAGGCGATCCGTTTCCTCGAGGGCTGCTTCCGCGGCGCCGCCGGCCGCACCTGGATCCGCGCGCAGCGGGGGCACGAGGCCGCGAGCCTCCCCTGGGGCCAGGTGCGCCCCGGGCCTTTCCACCTCCACCCACCCGGCGGCGAGGGGCCGAGCGGGGCGGGGGCGCCGGGGCGCAGCCGGCGAACAACGACGAGCGGATCCTGCAGTGCGTGCGCTACTTCAACGCGTTCGCCCCGCGGAGGGCCATCCTCGTCTCCGAGGACAAGGTCCGAGCCCACCAGCCGCTGCTCGCGGGCGGGGCCGGGCCTCGAGCTGACGAGCGGGGCGGGGCCAGAACCTGCGGGTGAAGGCGCAGGGCTTCGTCGGGGCGCAGGCGATGGGCCTGCGCGAGGCCGTCTACGGCGTCCACGGGCCCTTCTTCTTCGGCCTCGGCGGGGGCCCCGCCCCCGCGGCCCCGGCCCCGGCCCCGGCCGCGCCGCCGCCGCCGAGCTCCAGGGCCCGGGCGCCCGGGCCCCGCAGGCGTCCAAGGCGCAGGCCAAGGCGGGGCCGCCGCCGCCGCCGCCGCCGCCGCCGCAGCAGCAGCAGCAGCAGCAGCAGCAGGGGCCGGCGCCCGAGAAGCGACCGGCGCCGGCCGGTGGAAGGCAGCAGCAGCAGCAGCAGCAGCCGGGGCGAGGCGCGGGCGCCTCTCGCGGAGCCTGAGCCCGGCACCGGCGAGGACCTCGCCGGCCCGGCGCCGCCGCTCCAGCGCCTCCCCGGCGCGCAGGCGCCGGGATCGCCGCGCCCGCTCCCGCTCCCGCTCCCGCTCCCGCTCCCGCTCCCGCTCCCGCTCCCGCTCCCGCTCGGCCCGCCGGAGCCGCCGGGACCGGTACGGCCGGCGCAGGAACAGCAGCGCCGAATCGGAGAGCCGCAGCCGCAGCCGCAGCCGGGGCGGGGGCCGCCGCGGGCGGCGCCACCGCAAGCGAAGCAGCAGCCGCAGCTCAAGTCGGAGCTCCAGCCGGAGCCGGAGCCACAGCACGCGGCGGCGGCACCGCCGGAGCCCGAGCAGCAGCAGCAGCGGCCGCAGCTCGAGCGGGAGCGAGCGGAGCCGGAGGCGCGGCAAGGGCCGCAGCAGGAAGGAGAAGAAATCGGGGAAGGAGAAGACGAAGGGGGGCGACTCGGGGCGCCGGCAGCACAAGAGCAAGGGCGGCAGGAAGGAGAAGGAGAGGGGCGGGCGCAAGCGCGACGGCGGCAAGGGCCGGCGGCGCCGCTCGGGCTCCTCCTCCTCGCCCTCCTCCTCGTCCTCCTCCTCCCCGTCGCCGGCCCCGCGGCGGATGGAGGCCGCCCCGGCCCCGCCGAAGCCGTGAGCGTCGCGGCAGCCCCAAACCGGGCCCGTCCCCGTGTCTTTTTCGGACGCCAAGTCCCTTTTTCGAGTGGCGCGCGGCCGGCTGGTAGAGGCCGGCGCGCCAAGGACAGACGCAGGCAGGAAAACTCAGACCAGGTCCAGGCAGGGGTAGGATATTGAGCAGGGTAGGTTCGGTGAGGTAGGAATTCGAACAAGAACCAAACAGCAGATTTAGAGCCGCGACGAGGAGGGGGGCCGGGGCGGGGCGGCTGCAGCTAGGAGACGCGCTCGGAGGCGTCGGGGGGGAAGGGGAGGAGGATCCAGTGGCGTCCCATGACCGCACGGATCTGCGCCCAGCACGCGCGCGCGTTGGCGATGGAGGGGGCGGGGGCGGGCGGGCGGACGTTAGAGCGGAAGCCGTGGTCGTGGGGGTTGGGGAGCGGCTGGCCCGTCCGCTCGTCCCGCTCGGGGCCCTTGAAGAACTGGGCGCGGGAGAGCATCACGCGACGCCAGGGAGCGCAGAGCGGAGGTGCGGGGCGGGGCGGGGCGGGGAGGGGAGGAGCGGGCCTCGATGGTGGTGCGGGCGGTGGAGACGAGGAAGAGGTGGAAGCCGATGAAGAGGAGGAGGGCGACCGCCAGGCACGTCGCCAGCACCACGGCGTACAGGATGTGCGTCGCCCTGCCCCCCGCCCTCCCATCAGACCGCCCGGCGATCGCGAGTTCGCTTGGATTAGCTTGATGGCGCGCACGCGGTGTCGCTGGCGGCCTGCGGGGGCGGGGGCGGGGGTCGGTGAGGGGGGTACGCTGGGGCAGGAGGAGGGGGGGTACGGTGCGGAGGGCCTGGACGAAGGCGCGGCGGACGGTGAAGGGCATGTAGATGCAGAGGCACGCGAGGTAGAAGAGGAAGCTGGGGGCGGGCTCGGATTGGGAAAGGGGGTACAGTGTGGGCGGGGGAGGGGGTGCGGACAGCATGAAGAACCTGCGGAGTGGTGAGGAGTGTGGGCGGCGGCAAGGGGAGGGGTACGGCGCACTTATGGTTGTTCTCTCCGACGCAGTTGTTGATCCACTGCGCCGAAACGGTCGGGGGCAGGCAAAAACAAAGCGCAGGGCGCGCGGTGAACGACGGCAGCGCACGGGGCAGTGGTCTGGAGGGGCGAAGAAGGGGCGACGCGCCCCGACGTCAGGCCGCGGAGGCGGAGGCGCGCAAGAGCTTGATCAGAAAGAGAGTCTCACGGTCCATGCGAAGAACGCAGGTCTGCATGGGACCCAGGAGTGAGCGGCGCGCGGGGCCGAGCGGCGGGGGCCGCGGGGCGGGACAGGGCGGGGCGGGGCACCTTGCACGTGCGGCAGTGCTGAGGGGCGAGCGCGAGCGCGCGGAGCGTCAGCGCCGCGAGGCCGCGCCGAGTGGCGGGCGGTGGGGCACACGTGGGCGCGGGGCGGCTTGGGCCGGTTGCACTTCCTGCAGAAGCGCCCGCGGGCCGCCTCGACGTCCACCTTCTGCGCGGCGGCGGTGGTAAGCAGCGCGAGCTCCAGCGGGCGGCGGAGGGGGGCGGGCGCGCGTCGTCGGGGACGAAGCTGGTGGAGCGGACGGCGGCGACGTAGGACCAGGCGAAGAGGCCGAGGATCGCGTGCCCCACCAGCAGCTTCGTCAGCAGCCACTCCATCTGCGAGCCGCGCCGAAGTCTGAGACGTGCTCCCTCGAAAGCGAATCCAAATTCTTCGGCGCGCACCGACTCGCCCATGTCGGCGAGGCGGCCGATGGCGAGCCAGTACGCGAAGTAGCAGTACGAGACCAGGGAGACCATGAGGACCGCAAGCACTGCCGGCCGCGGAACGCGCCGGCGTCAGCGCGGGCAATGCCGAGCCGGGCGCGAGAGCACGCGCACCTCGTCCCGTGTATCTGCGAGCCGGCGAGCGAGAGTGGCCATGTCAGCCGCGCGCGGCGGGCCGGGCGGTGCGCTGCCGCGCTGCCGCCCGCGCGAGCTCGTAGGGCGCTGAGGCCGCGCGAATGCGATCGGCGGGGCACGCACTGGCTCTCCGACACGACGCTGAGCAGGATCAGCGGCCGGATCATGCACCAGTCGACGCAGTTTCGGAAGAGCCGAATGCATAGCGAGGGCTGCATCTCGCTAGCTCTCCGCCGCGGTCGCGGTGCAGCCGAGGCCGCGGGCCGCTCGCGCTCGCGCTCCGTTTCTGGCGGGTGGCAGATACACCGCGCCTGCGATTCGATACGACAGCAATCTGCCGCTTCTCTCGCGCGCGAGCCTCCCGCACGCCGGCCGCGAGGTCGTCTTTAACGCGTACCCTGGACCGCAGCCACCACTGGCCCACCAGTCGAAATGCGTGGCCCGTAGGCGCTCAGGCGCATAAGGGAGAGCTTGCTGAGCACGCAAGCCC
>QPMI01000031.1:0-92603 GCA_004431415.1 Cyanophora paradoxa
GGGCCGGCGGCGGGGCCGCCGGTCGCGATCGCGCGCTGAGGCGGGGCGGGGCGGGGCGCAGCCTCTGCCAGTCGCTGCCGCAGCTGCTGCACCACAAGGATGAGGTGGTGCAGCGGTGCATCAAGCACCTCTCGAAGCCCAAGACGCAGGCCCGCGACGCCATCCTCGAGTGCGCCCCCCGCCGCGCCGCGCCGCGCCGCGCCGCGCCGCGCCGCGCCGGGGCTGAGGCGGGGCGGGGGGGCGGCAGGATGGTGGGGACGCTGGCGCGGGACCTGCGGGGGGAGGTCTTCGAGGCGCTGCCGGCGCTGGCGGGGGCCGTCGTCGCCGCCCTCGACCCCACGGACCCGCCCTCCATCGAGGCCGTCTTCTCCTGCCTCTCCCTCCTCCTCAAGCACCTCCTCCGCCAGCTCTCCTCCCGCGTCCCCGAGTTCTTCCGGTACCCTTCGCTTCCCCCCCCCCTCCCCTTCCCCTCCCCGGCCGCCGACGGGGCGGGGCGGGCAGGGCGTACCGGGCGCTGCTGGAGCACCGGAAGGACTACGTGCGCGGCTTCGCGGCCGAGTCCTTCGCCTACCTCCTCCGCCGCGCCAAGGCCCGCCGCCCCGCCCCGCCCCGCCCCGCCCCTGCCCCGCGCCCGTCGCCGAGGGGGCGGGGCCAGGCGTCGAAGCTCCCCGGGCACGTGGACGCGCTGCTGGAGGCGCTGGCGGAGGCGCCGGGCCCCGAGCTCGCCGACGGCACCGCCGCCCTCCTCTTCGAGCTCCTCCGCGTCCGCCCCGCGCCCCGCGCCGCTGAGGCCGCCCCGCCCCGCCGCCCCGCTGAGGCCCGGGCGCGCAGGGGGCGCAGGGGCACCTGCACAGCCGGGCCCCCGAGTTCTTCCCGGCCCTCCTCCAGCGCCTCGCCCCGCCCCCGGGCCCGACGCCGACTCCCGTCCGCCCCCCCCCGCCCCGCCCCGCCCCGCCGGTGCCGGCTCTGAGATCCGCCCCGCAGACGCCGAGCAGCGCTTCGCGGTGATCAGCGGCGTCCTCGTCCGCCTCTGGGGCCACCTCGGCAGGTCCGCCCCGCCCCGCCCCGCCCCGCCCGCCCCGCCGCCAGCCGGGCCGACGCGGGGCGCAGCGCGCAGCAGGCGGCGCCGCTGTGGGCGGCGCTGCTCGCGCGGCTCGGGGAGCTCGCTTCGGGGGGCGCCGCGGGGGACGCTGAGCTGGCGCGGCTCCTCCGCCTCCTCCACCACTGCATCGCCTTCCGCCGCGGCGCCCGCGTCACCGGTCCGCCCCGCACGCCCGCCCGCCCGCCCGGCCGGCCGGCCGGCCAGCTAGCTGGCTAGCTAGCTAGCTCCGGGCCGCGCTCGGGCTGACGCGCGCGCGCTCGGGCAGACGTGCCGGCGGTGGTGGTGGCGCTGGGGGCGGCGGTGGAGGCGGCGGGGGCGTGGGGCGGGGGCGCGGCGGCCCCGCGGGCCCTCGCCTGCCTCTCGGCCCTCGCGGGGGTGGCGGACGGGGAGGCCTTCGCGAAGCACTGCGCCCCCGCCTGCGCCGCCCCGCTCCGGGTGCCCCCGGGCCCCCTCCTCGCCCCGCTCCTCCTCCGCTTCGCCGCGAGTCTGGCCCCGCTGCCGGCCTTCCCCGCCTTCCTCCTGCCGTGCGCGCTGCGCCGCTGCGACGCGGCGGGGGCGGGCGAGGACGACGCGGCCGTGCTGCTCTTCCTCCGCGCCCTCGCCTGCCTCCTCCCGTCCCGCCCGACCTCCGCTCCCCCGCCGGCCGCCTCCTCCACACCGGCCCCTCCTCCCCCTCGTCCGCCGCCTCCTCGCCGCCGTCGCCGGCTGGAAGCCGCCCGCCGCCGCCGCCGCCGCGCCCTCGCCGGGCAAGGGCAAGCGCCCCCGCGACGGCGCCTCGGCGGCGGGGAAGGCGGCGGGGGCGGGGGCGGGGGCGGGGCGGGACGCGGGGTGGCTGGAGGGGGCGCTGCGGGCGCTGGCGGCGCTGGACACGGGCCTCGAGGCCGGCCTCGCCGCCGCCGACGGCGCCGCCGCCGCCCTCGACGCCGCCCTCGCCGCCGCGGGGCCCGACGGCCCCGCCCGCGCCCCGCTCGTCCGCGCCCGCGCCGCCGCCGAGGCCGCCCGCGCCGCCCTCTTCCGCTCCTACGCCCCGGTGCACCCGAGGGGCGGGCGCGGCGCAGCCGGCGGCCGCTGACGGGGCTCGCGGGACGCAGGGCGTGCGCGCGGGGAGCTGGCGAGGGCGCTGGCGGTGGGCGGTGCCCACGCCGGCGAGTGGCGCATCCTGCGCGCCGTGCGCGAGTTCGCCGAGTTCGCCGCCTCCGCCCCCGCCGCCGAGCCCGCGCCCGGCGACAAGGGCGCCGCCCCCGCGCCACGCGCCGCGGCCCCCGCGGCCCCGCGCACGACAAGAAGTCCGCCAAGAAGAAGGGCGGCAAGGAGGCGGCGGGGCGGGCCTCCTCGGCGCCGGCGGCGGCGCCGGAGGCGGTGACGGGGGCGGGGGCGGGGCGGCCGGCGGAGCTCTCGTCGGCGGCGCTGGCGGAGCTGATGTCGCGCACGGAGTCGAACCTGGGGTCCCCCGTGGGCCCCCTCCGCCTCGAGACGCTCCGCCTCTGGGCCTGCTTCGACCCGCTCCACTTCGCCCCGCTCGAGGGGGCGCCCCCCGGCGGGGGCGGCACGCCCCTGGTGGGCGCGTGCCCGCTGCTGCGGACGCTGCTGGAGGCGGACGAGGTGCCGCTGACGGCGACGGAGGGCAAGGGCAAGGTCCTCCTCCTCCGCCGCGCCGAGGTCCGCCCCGCCCCGCCCGCCCGCCCCGCGCCGCGCGGCCTCACGCGGCCTCACGCGGGGGCGCCTCAGGTGATGATTAAGACGGGCCGCCTGCCCGCCGCCTACCTCAGCGGTGCGGGGGGCGGGGCTCAACGCGGGGCCGGGCCCCGGCGCTGACGCGGGGCGGGTCGCGCAGCGGTGCCGCACTACGCGCTGGGGCTCCTCCACGTGAAGTTCTCCCTCGTCTGGCCCCTCGCCGCCGACCTCCTCGCCGCCGCCGCCTCGACGCGGCACGCGCTGGGGCCCGCCGGGGGCCCCCACGCCGCCTTCGACGCCATGTGGCCGACCATCCGCCAGCACGTCCTCGACGCCCACCGCGCCTGCGCGCCCCCGAGCTCCCATCCGCCCCGCCGTCCGTTCCCTCGCCGCTGACCGCCCCGCAGCGGACGCGCGGGCGACGGGCGCCGCGGCCGCCGAGGAGGAGGAGTCAGAGGAGGAGGATGAGGAGGACGAGAAGGAGGCGGAGGCGAAGAAGAAGAAGGCTGCGGCGGGGGCGTTTGAGGCGGGGTGGCGGCGGCGGGGCCTGCGGGGGCGCGAGAAGCGCCTCACGAAGAAGCGGACGAGCCGGCAGTCGCGGCGGGCGATCGCGGGGGCGATCGCGGGTCGCGAGGTGCGCCTCTTCGAGGCCGCCTGGCTCGCCGAGGGCTTCGCGGAGCGCGAGGAGGAGGCGGCGGCGCCCGAGGGGGAGGGCGGCGGCCCGACGGACGCCCTCACGCGCCACGCCCAGCTCTTTAAGTGCCTCGTCGCCCTCGCCCCCGAGGTGCCCCGCCCCGCCCCGCCCCGCCCAGCCCCGCCCCGTCCAGCGCTGAGGGGACCCTCTTCTCCGAAGGTGGAGCGGCACTCGCGGGACGTGGCGCCGCTCTTCCTCGACTTCCTCGAGGGCGAGTACGCCGAGGCCACCGCCACGGGGCCCCGCCCCGAGGCCCTCGCCGCCCTCGAGGAGGGGGCCGCCGAGCCGGCGGCCAAGCGCGCCCGGCCCTCGGCCGGCGAGGACGAGGAAGAGGCGGCGCTCGAGGCGCTGGGCGACGAGGGCGACGGGGAGGACGAGGAGGAGGAGAAGAGCGGCGAGGGCAAGGAGGGCAAGGAGGATGCCAAGGCCGAGCCCGGCAAGGATGCGGAGGAGTCGGAGGATGGGAAGGAGGGCGCGGGCCGGGGGGCGGGGGGCCCGGCGGGGTCGCGGCGGGCGGCGGGGAGCAAGCTGAAGGACCACCTCGCGCTCTTCGCCGCCTTCCGCTCCCCCCGCGGCCTCCACTCCCACGAGCGCCTCCGCGCCGCCTTCTTCCGGTGCCCCCGCCCGCCCCGCCCCGAGCCCGGGGAGGCCAAGCGCAGCTGAGGCGGGGCGCGGCGTCTTGCAGGCTGCTGTGCAAGACGGAGGAGAAGGTGCAGGCGCTGGCGCTGGAGTGCGCGCTGCTCTGGAAGGAGGACGCCGTCCACACCTTCGCCGACCGCCTCCGCCGCATCGTGCGCGCCCCGCCCCCCGCCGCCCCTCTCTCGAAAGCGAGGCGAGCCTTGTCCCGCAGGTGAAGGAGGGGACGATGCGGGAGGAGCTCGTCCTCCTCTCCGTCGACATGGACCCCGGTGCTTTGCCCCCTCCCTCTGCTCTGCTTTGCTCCTCCGTCTCTGAGGCGGGGCGGGCAGCCTCGGGGGTGGTGCGGGAGGAGCACCGGGGCGCGCTGCTGCGGGTGGTGACGCGGCTGCTCTACGGGAAGATGATGCAGCGGCGGGGCCAGGGGGCCGCCACGAAGGGCGCCCTGGCGGCCCGCCGCGCGGCCATCCTCGCCTTCTTCGCCGCCCTCTCGCGCCCCGGCGAGCTCGGGCCCCTCCTCGCCCTCCTCCTCGACCCCTTCCGCGCCCTCCTCCCGCGGGGCGCCCCCGCTCCGGGCGCCGCCCCCGAGGACCCGGAGGACCCAGCCCCGCTCGCCGGGGCGCACCTGGCGACGGCCAAGGCGCCCCCGGCGAAGGTGTACGGTGCGGTGCCGCTGGGGAAGCAGGCGGGGTACGCGGCGGTGCTGGGCGATCTGCTGCAGCAGCTCGGCTCGCTCCTCGCGGGGCACCTGCCCCCGCTCCTCTCCGTCGCCCTCGCCCTCCTCCGCGCCGCCCACGCCCGCCTCTCCGCCCCCGCCCCCGCCCCGGTCCCCTCGCTCCCGCCCCCCGCCGCCGCGCGGGCGCTGCGGAACGCGCTGCTGAAGCGGCTGGGGGCCCTCCTGGGGCGCTTCCCCGCCGAGGTGGCGGCCCTGGGCGCCCCCTTCCACGGCCCCGTCCTCGACGCCGTCGAGGCCGGCATCGAGAACGCGGCCAGGGAGGCGACGCAGGCCAACACGGGCGCCCTCGAGTGCGTCGCGGCGCTCGCGGACCCCGCCGGCCCCCTCCTGCCGCTCCTCGCCTCCCGCCCCGCGCTCCTCGCGGCGGCCCTGGCGCTGCTCGGGGCGCCCCGCGTGGCGGACGCGGTGGCCTCGCAGGCGCTGGCCGTGGCGGAGGGCCTCGCCGCCTCGGAGGCGGCCGGCATGCCCCTGCTCCTCCCCCACGCCCCGGCCCTCGTCGGGCACCTCGAGCGGCTGCTGGCGGGGCGCCCCGCCGCCCCGCGCGGCCCCGCCGGCGGCCTCGGCCTCCGCGTCCTGCGCCTGCTCTCGGCCCTCGTGCCGCACGCCCCGCCCGGCGGCGCCCTCGCCTCCCGCCTCGTCGAGCTCCTCCTCCCCTTCCTCCACCCGCGCCGCCGCGTGCCTCTCGGTCCGCCGTTCATTTCTCCGTTCGCCCGCCCAGCCTTCTCTGACCGCCGGGGCGCCGCGCGGCAGAGGCGAAGGAGCAGGTGCTGCGGGTGCTGGCGGCGCTGGTGGACGGGGGCCTCCCCGAGCCGGCCGCCCTCCTCCCCAAGCTCTCCCCGCTCCTCGGCCCCGAGGGCCTCCACGCCGTCCGCCCGCCCCCGCCCCCCGCCCGCCCGCGCAGCCTGATTTCAAGGCAGGGGACGACGCGGGTGCTGCTGGCGGCGTGCGTGGGGGCGGTGGCGCGGCGGCTCCCGCCCGAGACGCTGGGGCCCGTCGCCGAAGTCCTGGCCGGCCTCAACGCCCTCTCTGAGTCGCGCATCGAGGAGCCCGACTACGAGGCCCGCCTCGCCGCCTGCGCCCGCATCGCGGGGACCGCCCCGGGAGCCGCCCCCTTCTTCCCCGCCCTCGCCCAGCCCCTCCTCCAGCTCCCGCCCCTCCTCTCCACCCTCCTCTTCTACGTGCGCGCCCCTCGCACCCCTCCCCCCTCCTCCCTCGCCCCCCTCTGAGCGCGGCGGGGCGGGGCGGCAGCTGCACGACGCGGACATGGCGGTCCGCAACGGCGCCTCCGACTCGCTCTCCGCCTTTGCCCGCTACGCCGCGGCCGCCTGCAAGGAGACGGGCCCCGAGGGCGAGGAGCGGCGGCGTGGGCTCACCGCCCTCGTCCAGCACATGCTCCTCCCCGCAATCCGCCGCGGCCTCCGCACCGCCCGCGAGACCGCCCGCCGCGTCCGCCCCGCCCCGCGCATTCAGCCCCGGCCGGCACGCCCTCACGGCGCGAGGCCTGCGCGCAGGAGCTGGTGCGGCTGCTCTCGGACCTCGCCAAGGGCTTCCCCGCCCTCTGCCCCGACCTCCAGGTCCGCCCCGCCCCTCGCGCCCCGACCCGCTCCCCGCGGCGCCGTGCGAGCGCGCGGGCAGCACGCGCTGGGGGGCGGGGACGAGGAGTCGTCGCTGCTGTTCGCGCTGGTGCACATCCAGGCGCACCGCCGCCTCCGCGCCCTCGCCCGCCTCCGCGACCAGGCCCGCGACGCCCGCTTCGCACCGGTCCGCCCGCCCCGCCCCGCCCCGCTCCCTCTGCCCGACGCCGCCGGCCGCGCAGGCGACGCTAGCGGGCTACTTCGTGCCGCTGGTGACGCACATGCTGACCGACGAGGGCGCCCGCGTCGACATGCCCCTCGCCGAGGCCGCCGCCGCCGCCCTCGGCGCCGCCGCCGCTCGCCTCGAGTGGAAGCAGTACAGCGCGCTGCTCGCCTCGCTGCTGCGGGCGCTGCCCAAGCGGCAGGACATCCAGCGCGCCCTGCTCGCTGCCACATGCGCCCTCCTCGACGCCTTCCACTTCGACCCCTGCGCCGAGGAGCCCGCCGCCGCCGCCGAGGCCGCCGCCAAGGAAGGCGAGGAGGAGGACGAGGACGAGGAGGAGGAGGGGGACGGGGAGGAGGGGGCGGCCGACGCGGAGGCGGCGGCGCCGGGGGAGGACGACGAGGCGCCCGAGGAGGAGAACACGGCGGCGGACGGGGCGGCCGGCGAGGGCGGCGAGCGGCGGCGGGGCCCCGGCGCCGGCGGGCGGGCGCGCAAGGGCCGCAAGAAGAAGGGCGGGGAGGAGGCGGTCCCCGCGGGGCCGGGCAAGGGCGGGCCCAAGGCGAAGGAGCCGGAGGACGACGGAGGCCTCGGGGCGCGCAAGAACCGCGTCCTCGTCGCCCTCACCCGCCGCGTCCTGCCCCCGCTCTACGCCCACCTCGCCGGCCCCAAGCGCCACGACAAGCCCGACCCCGTGCTTCTCCCCTCCGCCCTCCGCCCCGCCCCTGCCGCTCCGCTAAACTCGAGCTCGCCCCTCGCAGGCGGCGGCGCAGCGGGTGGCGGTGGCGCTGGCGGTGGTGAAGGTGCTGCTGCTGCTGCCCGAGGAGGTCACCCACGCCCAGCTCCCCCGCCTCCTCTCCGGTCCGCCCCCGGCGCCCCGCGTCCCGGACAGAGCGGGCCGCCGATGGGGGCGGGGGACAGTGCTGTGCGGGTCGCTGCGGAGCCGGGAGGAGGAGGTGCGGGAGGCGGGGCGGGGCACGCTGGGCAAGGTGGCGGCCGCCCTCGGGCCCCGCTACCTCCTCTTCGTCGTCAAGGCCCTCTCCGCCGCCCTCCTCCGCGGCTACCAGGCGCGCGCCTTCTTCGCTTTCGGTCCCTTTGTTTCTTTTCCCGCTGTTTCGCGGTCTAGAGCTCCCTGAGACCGGGTCCCGGCCGACGTGATGAAACTGGATTCCCCTTCGTGACGCACCCGCTGAACGAACCAATACCACAGCTCACTCTGATCCCGGCCGCTAGAGCGTTCTCTTAAGCACCCCGCTTTTCCTCTTTTTTTTCTCGAGCCGATCTGATGAAACTGGATTCCCCTTCGTGACGCACCCGCTGAACGAACTAATACCACAGCTCACTCTGATCCCGGCCGCTAGAGCGTTCTCTTAAGCACCCCGCTTTTCCTCGTTTTTTCGCGAGCCGACGTGATGAAACTGGATTCCCCTTCGTGACGCACCCGCTGAACGAACCAATACCACAGCTCACTCTGATCCCGGCTGCTCAAGCTTTCTCTCTAGCACCCCGCTTTTCCTCGTTTTTTCTCGAGCTGATCTGATGAAACTGGATTCCCCTTCGTGACGCACCCGCTGAACGAACTAATACCACAGCTCACTCTGATCTCGGCTATGTTTCCATTTATTCCCCTTTTCCATTCCTCGGGCCGCGTGATGAAACTGGATTCCCCTTCGTGACACACACGCTGAACGAACCAATACCACAGCTCACTCTGACGCCCGCCGCCCCCTTTCCTTTTCCATCCCCTTTCCTCCACCCTTGAAGGGCGCCCAGGCCTGCGGCTGATGCGGCTCCCTCCCGCCCGCGCGCGCAGGTGCACGTGCTGGGCCACGCGCTTCACGCGGCGGTGGCGGCGATGGGGGCGGCGGGGGTGCTGGCGGCGGGCTCGATCGACTACTGCCTGCCGACGCTGGTGCCGATGCTGCTGCGGGACGTGACGGGCGAGGTCGCCGCCGAGCGCGAGGTCGCCGCCATCGCCGCCTCCGTCAAGGAGTCCAGGCCCGCCCCCGCCCGCCCCCGCCCGCCCCTGCCCGGCAGCTCTAGATCTGGACCGATGTTTCCGGCGCAGGAGCTGCAAGAGCCTGGAGACGCTGGAGATGGTGGCCCGCGTGGCGACCTTCGAGGCGCAGGCCCCCGGCCTCGTCGCCGCCGTCGCCGGCGCCCTCCCCGCCGGGGCCCCCGCCGACGCCGGGCCCTCCTCCTCCTCGCGCCGCAACCCGGCGGACGACGCCGAGGGGCGCCTCCTGCGGCGCCTCCAGGAGCTCCTCCGCCGCCTCGTCCTCGGCTTCTCCCACAACCCCACGTGCGCTCCAAGGTCCCCGCGCTCGCCTCGCCCGCGCTGTCCTGAGGCGGGCGGGCGGGCGGGGCAGGGCGGAGCCGGGCCCCGTGCTCCTCTTCGTGCACGGCGTGGTGACAGAGCACCTGGGGCCGGAGCTGCAGGCGGCGCAGGCGGCGGCGGCGGCGGCGCTCAAGGTGCAGGGGGCGGCGGGGAAGGTCGTCAAGCGCGTGCGGCTGGCCCCCGGCAAGGCCCTCCTCGTCGAGTTCGGCCTCTCCCTCCTCCACGCGCACCTCAAGCGCGGTCGCTTCGACACCGCCGACGCCGCCCACATGCAGGCCCGCCCCGCCCCGCCCCGCCCCGCCCCGCCCGCCGGCGCCCGGGCCGAGAGCTCAGGCCCCGCCAGATGCTGGACCCGTTCGTCGGGCTCCTCGACTCGTGCCTGGCGACGCGCAACAGCGCCCTCCTCTCCCTCGCCCTCAAGGTGGCGCCCTCCGCTCTCCCCGCCGCCCCGCCGCCCCCTCTGCGCCTGACGGCGGGGCCAGTGCGTGACGGCGCTGGGGCGGCTCCCGCTGCCGGCGCGCGAGGCCCGCATGCCCAGCATCGCCTCCAAGCTCTTCGCCATGATGCAGGTCCGCCCCCCGCCCCGCCCCGCCCCGCCCCGCCCCGCTTCCTCGGGCCGGGCCTCGCCGAGGCGGGGGGCCGGGCAGCGTGCGGGGGCGTCGACGGCGGCGTCGGAGCTGGCGCAGACGTGCTTCCGCTCGGCAGCGGCGCTGCTGCGGGACTGCCCCGCGTGGAAGCCCCGCAAGGGCGAGCTCCGCCTCCTCCTCACCCTCGCCGCCTCCGAGGCCCTCGAGGTCCAGGTCCGCGCCGGCCCCGCCCCCGCCCCGCCCCGGCCCCGCCCTCTCGATCTTCTGATGGGCGCGCAGGTCTCGTCGACGGCGTTCAGCCTGGCCAAGGCGCTCGTGGCGCGCCGGGTGGTCATGCCCGAGATGTACGACCTCGCGGACCGGCTCGCCGAGCTGGCGGTGCAGGCGCACGACCCGCGCGTCCGCGCCTCGTGCCGCGCCGTCCTCCACCAGTTCCTCCTCCAGTACCCCCTCGGCGAGCAGCGCCTCCGCAAGACCCTCCAGGCCCGCCCCCCCGCCCCGCCCCGCCCCGCCCCGCCGCAGACGCCCGGCCTGACGCGGCGGGCGCAGTTCTTCCTCGCCGGCCTCTCCTACAAGCACGCCGACGGCCGCCTCGTCCGCCCCGCCCCGCCCCGCCCGGCCCGCGCCCGGCCGGCCGGCCCGCCTTAGCTCCTTTGCAGAGCAGCGCGGAGGTGCTGCGGGGCGTCGTCGCCAAGTTCCCGCAGGACGTCCTCGACGCCCACGCGCGCCCGCCCCGCCCCTGCACGCTCCCCGCGCTGACCGCCCCGGGCAGGCCTCTTCCTCCTCCTCCCCATCGCCGCCCGCCTCGGCTCGGACCCCGCCCCCGCCTGCAAGCGCGCCCTCGCCGCCCTCTTCAAGGCCCGCCCCGCCCGCCCGAGCGCGCCGCGCAACGCCGCCGCCGCTGACGGGCGGGCGTGCAGGAGCTGCTGGCGCGGGCGGGGAAGAAGGTGCAGGAGGAGGTGCTGGGCACGCTGCTGCCGGCGTGGCTCGCCCCGGGGCCCAACGCCAAGCCCGCCCTCCGCCGCCTCGCCGCCCAGGTCCCCGCCCGCGCCCCCGCCGCGGCGGACGGCGCCGCTGAGGGCGGGCGGGGCGGGGCAGCTGTGCGGGCTGGCGGCGGAGGCGCTGGGGGCGTCCTTCGGGCGGCACCTGCCGCGCCTCGCGCCGGCCGTCCTCGCCCTCCTGCCCCGCCCGCGCGCGGGACCTCGACGGGCAGGGCGACGAGGCCGCGCGCCCCTTCTCCGCCCGCGGGGCCGCCCCCGAGGAGGAGGCCGCCGCCCCACCCCCCGCCGGCGAGGACGGCGCGGCGGAGGGCGCCGAGGAGGAGGCCGTCGCCTCCGGCGACGAGAAGGGAGAGGAGGCGGGTGAGCAGGCGGACGGCGGCGCGGCCACGGGGGACGAGGAGGAGGACGCGGAGGAGGCGGCGGCCGCCGGAAACGGCGAAGCAGATGACGACGACGAAGAGAAGGAGGCGGGCGGGGGCGCCGCAGAGGAGGAGGAGGAGGGGGCCGCGGGGGCGGGCGGGGAGTGGGAGCTGGCGTACACGGCGCTGTGCTGCGTGGAGCGCTGGCTCGCCGCCGTCCCCGGCGCCGCCCCCGACGCCCCGGGCACCCTCGCCGTGCGCCCTTCCCCCGTCCCGCCCGCCCGCCCCGCCCGCCCCGGTCCCCGCCGAGCGCCGGCGCGCGCAGGCGCTGTGGCGGGCGATGCCGGCGGCGCTGACGTACGAGCACGCGTGGGTGCGGCGGGCGGCCGGCCGCGTGCTCGGCGCCTCCTCGCGGCGCGGCCGGGCGGGGCGGCGGGGGCGGCCTCGGACGCCGTGCTGGGGGCGCCGGGGGCCCTCGCGCGGCTGGCGGGGGCGCTGTGCCGGCAGCTGGCGGCGGACGAGCGGCTGGAGGCGAAGGCGGCGGACCAGGCCGTCCGCAACCTCCTCTTCGTCGCCACCGCCCTCCGCCACGCCGGCCCCGCGCCCCCGGCCCCGCAGGCCCCGGAGGCCCGGCGGCCGTGGCGAGCGAGGCGTCAGGGAGCGAGGCGGAGGCGGGGGCGGGGGCGGGGCCCGGGGCGGGGCGGCGGCGGCCGCGGAAGGAGGGCCTGGCGTGGCTCATGGCGCGGGCCTCGCGGATCGCGCGGAGCGTGGGCCCGGGGCCGAGGCCCGCCGCTCGGCGGCCATCCGCTTCTTCGCGGCGGCGGCCGTGCAGTGGTGCCCGGCGCCGCCCGAGGGCCAAGAGCCCCCCGCCGCCTCCCCCATCGGGCCCTACCTCGACGACATCCTCGGTCCGCCCCGCCCGCCCGCCCCGCCCGCCGCCAGGCCGGCTGCTGAGCCCCCGCGGCCGCAGGCCCGCTGTACCGGATCCTGAACGACGGGGACGAGCGGGCGGAGAAGGGGGCCGGGGGCGTGAAGGCCCTTGCGGGGGAGGCGCTGGAGGTGGTGCGGGGGCGGGCGGCCCCCGGCGAGTTCGCCGCCGCCTTCGAGCGCGTCCGCTCCGCTGTCGCCGAGGTCCGCGATGCCCCGCCGCCCCCGCCCCGCGCCCCGCGGCCGACGCGGGCGGGGCAGGTGCGGCGGAAGCGGCGGGCGGAGCGGGCGGCGGAGGCGGTCTCGGACCCCGCGGCGGCCGCCCGGCGCCGCGCCTCCAAGCTCCAGCGCAAGGTCCGCCCCCGCCCCCGGCCCCGCCCCGGCGCCGCGGCGAGCCGGGCGCGCAGGCGGAGTCGCGGAAGCGGAAGGTGGCGCAGTTCGTCGAGGCGCGCCCCAAGAACCGCATCAAGCGCTCCCGCCCCGCCCCGGGCGCCCGCTAGGCGCCCGCCCGCGCCCCTCTCGCACACGCATTGCATTCGAATTCGAACTCTTCTTGCATTCATATTGAGCTAGTTGAACGTTGGTTGCGACGGGGGTGGGTGGGCACTGGGCATGCGCAAGCGCCGCAAGGGACCGCCCTCTTCAGCTTGCAAGGACCAGCTAATTCGATCGCGAGCTCAAGCAATCGCTTCGCACGTGCACCGGCGGCTCACCTGACATCGGTTCGAACGGGTACGGGACCTCGAGGTCTTTTTTTCCATACCTGCCGCGGGGCTGGCAGTGTGAAAGGGGTGCGCGGGCAAGGGACCGCGCCGAGCTTGAAGCTGATTTGATCACGAGCATTCGCTTCGAAACTCGAATTCGCGGCTCTCACTGAGTCACCTGACGCCGGTTCGTACGTATACGGTACGAGGCCTCGACCACTGCTTCAGATTTCCCCGATTGCTTGCAATTGGCTCCTCCTTGGCGGGGCGCGGGGCCTCGGACGAATGCGCGGGCGGGGGCTCGGGGCCGGGGGGTCGCTGGCCCCACGTGCACGGCGGCGGCGAGGGCGACGAGCCCGAGGCCCCCGAGGCCCCGCCCCGAGCCGCCCCCGCAGCCGCCCGGCGCCCCATGCAGCCCTCAAGGCGCAGCCCCCCCCCCCCCCCCCCCCCCTACCCCTCCCCATGGCCATTCCCCTAGGCCTGGCCTCCCCCGGCCCGCGGCCGAGGACCCCGCGCAGGAGCGCAGGAGCGGAGAGCGCGCGGCCTCCAAGGGCCTCATCAATTGCAATTGCAAGCAGCTCCTCACTGAGTCAGCACCATCATGCATGTGAGCGGCGCGCGCGCGCATCCGCCGCTGCATGGGGCGGGGCCCGGCCCGCGGGGGCGCCATCCCCAGCTAGCCTAGTAGATGGGCCGATCGCGCCCCCCGGCACCTTGGCCCAGTGGCGTTCGGCACCTTGGCCCAGTGGCGGACCGGATCGGAGCCCGGGCTGCCGGAGCCTAGCCCTACCGGTAGTAGCTGCCGCCGGCCGCGCTCAGCGGCTCAGCGGGCTGCCGGGCCAGTGGCACCAGCTGCAGTGCCGGGCACTGCCGGCAGCCCTGGCCTCGAGCTCCCGGAGTCCTCGCCGTCCCGGGTCCGACGGTCACCGACTCACTAAGTCACACCGAGTGACACCGACTCGGCGTCGAGTCGGCGAGTCCGACGGTCGCCGAGTCGATCGCGACCGTCGGACGGACGTCGACCGTCGGACGTCGACCGCGCGCGAGGGAGTCGACGTCGGGGATTGCTAGTGCCGCCTATAACGTGACTTATTACCGTCCATATCGATACTGTAGGATTGCTTTTTTAGCCGATGTTTTAAATTGCCGTATATTGCCGAGAGGCCGAATTCGGCAATTTTCAAGTTTAAGCCACGCGTACGGCAATTCTCAGGGGGATGACCGATTTTGTATGGCGCCATAGAAGAAATCCAGAGTTTCGGCAATTTATAGCCACGGCAATTCCGGTTTTGGTCGAATTCGGCAAGCGCGGCAATTTCATATGCCGGAGTCTCTTCATATGTATGCATATGCGCGCAACGTTAACTTGGCAAGCCCGATTGAATTCGAAGCCCATCTGGCACCTCCAGCTCTCTGCACTGAGTCTGCAGCTGCAGTGCAGCAGCAGTGCAGCTGTCTGCTGCTAGTAGCCTGCTACTAGTATACGTACGTATACTAGTATACGTAGCTGGCTCAGCCTGGCTGCTGGCCCGGAGGCCCCGGACCAGTGGCCCCTACTGGCCCAGTGGCCCCCTAGTAGTGGCCCCCTACTAGGCTAAACTATGATAGTACTGTAGGCCTAGGGCGCTCGCCCGGGAACCGGCCGGCGCCGGCGCCCGGCCCCGGCCGGGTCGCCCCAAATTAAAACACTGTGACACATTAACCATTAATCTAAATATCACATGCATCGTCCAGTATTTTCCTGTTCTGAACGGTATCGAATCCCGCCGGGCCCGAGCACTTCCGAAGTTCGTCTGGCTTCAAATCCACGTGGTTCCGAATTAGAAAGCAAACTTAGGAAAAAATACCATTAATGAGTGATAGCAATGATGGTAAAGCTGTCGAGGCTGCAATGACTCCAATGAGTGCCATTAATTTGTGACATCACATGAATCCATGATGGGGCCGAATTTTAATTATTATTTAGTTTTTTAAAAGAACAAAAAGCCATTGAAAAGGGCATGGGCCCAAAACTTGAAAGCGGCCACGAGTGGGCCGTTTGATAGGTACGCGAGTCAAGCTCAAGCTGCTCAACCGGGACAGTCCGACCGTCGGTCCGGAGTCCGGAGTCCGGACTCCGGCATCGGACGGTCAACGCGAGTTACGCGACTCGCGAGTCGCGATTAGGGCTGGGTTCAGTGGAGCCCCCGGGTCCACTCAGTCAGTGGACATTTTGCGTCAAACTCACTCAGTGACTACCAGTGAGTGGGGGGTACGTGCTCTTTTACACGAAAAACGACCAAAAACGACCTAAATCTCGCTGAGCTTCAAGGCACTACGTGCCTAAACTGTTTCCACCGTAATTCCACGGGCTTTCGATATGTTTAGAGGTCATTTGCAACGCAGGCCATTGTCATAATTGCAGTGCTTCTCGACGTTGCACGCCCTTCGCGCCGCGGCCTGCGGCACTCCGACGTTAAGTACCCCCACGACGTTCCACCTAAATAGCTAGGTGGCGGATGGGTCCTAATTTTTTGGCGCCGGATACCCCCCCACGCAGCGCTGGCTGAGGTCCGGCTCACTGGCCTCATACATTTTTCTTTGTGCGAGTGGGCCAAAATCTCCACTGACCCTCGACCCTCGACCCTCCACTGGTTTCACTGGACCCAGCCCTAGTCGCGATCGGCGACGAGTCGGCGTCGACGCCGTCGAGACGGTCGAGTCGGCGAATCCCCGCGGATCCCGATTCCCGAGTCCGATGATCGGATACGTATACGGTATACCGCCCGCGGCCGGGCCGGTAGTACCCGGTACTACGTTAACGTTATCGATCACTGTGACTCTAGTCTCAGAGTCTGCAGCTGTGAGACAGTGTGAGTCCGACGGTCTGTGTGACTACTGTAAGTCGGGAAATATTTAGTATACTGGATCTTTATAGTACCAAAGTTTTGAGGCCTGACTACTAAAGTTTTATCGTATACTAAACCGAGGTGCGAGGGGGGGTACGTAGCCCGCGCGCGCAGCCAAAGTTGAAGGGCGGGAGAAGCTAGCTATAGTGCGAGGGGGCTTCCGGACTCTCCAACAGATGAAGACCCCCTGGCGCGCCCACCCCCTTTCAAAGGCCGCTACTAAAGCGCTCCGCGCGGCCATCTCTTAATTATTTTCAGCCTAATAAACCGACCAAACCCCGGGATTACTAATTATATTGGGGTCTTAAATATTACCCGATTTACAGTACTACACTGACTAGTCACCGTGGCACTATCATAGTATCTATCTCTCACACTGTCACAGTGTGACAGTCCGACCGTCGAACAGATCATCGGATCTACTACCGGTAGGCTGCGGTAGCTATAGGCTACCCCCGGTACTACGCCGTGACGGTAGCCAGATCTAGACTCACAGCTGCTGCGCTGCTGATCATGAGCCGCTGAGCCTCAGGGCCTGCGCATGCAGCTGCAGTGATCGCAGATTCGCAGGATTCGCAACCCCACCATCCAGGCATCCAGCTCTTGGGGGGCTCGAGGGGCGCGCTGCGCTGCGGCAGCTGCGGGCGAGCGCGGTGACGTCGACGGCGAGCGACTCGCCGAGTCGGCGAGGCCCGCGCTGGCCCTACCGTAAGTAGTACGGATCGAAAGCAGCCGCAGCAACGTAGGCGTCCAAGATGCATTTAGATGCTTGTGCGGCACTGAACTCCAGCTTCCGTGCATCGGCGCAATCAGCGTCGTCCAGTTCCCTCGCGATCGATCGCGAGCCCTGTAGCTTCAGAAGCGCAAGGCAAGTCAGCGGCCGGACCGTACGGCAGCCGGAGCTGGCGGCGGCGCTGCCGTTCGTGCCAGCATCGCTGCTGGCTCGGAGCCTTCCCGTGCTGGAAGAGCTGCAGCAGGGCGCCCGCTACGCCATCGCGTCGGAGTGCGGCGCAGCCCTCTTCGTTGACGTCGCCGGCTTCTCGCAGCTCGCCCGCTCCTTCGCCCGCACCGACGCCTCCCATGGCGCCGAAAAGGCCCGCCGCTCCCCGACCCGCCGCGCGCCCGGCCGCCGGGCCCGCGGCCCGCCTCGAGCTCGAGCCTCGAACCCCTTTCGGAATTTCGCTGACCGAGTCCCGTATACGTAGCTGTCAACGCAGTTGAATCACTTCCTACAACAGCTGATTTCGCGGCTGCACGCGCGCGGGGCGGAGGTGCTGCTCTTCCTGGGGGACGCGCTGGTGGCGTTCGTGCCGGCTACAGGGCCGTTGGCGCTGCGTGACGCGGCGCGACTTGCCGTCGAGGCGGCCATCGATATCCGTAGCATCGCCTTCGAGCGCAATGGCGTCGCCCTCCGCTCCCACACCGGCTGCGGTCCGCCCCGCCCCGGCCGCCCCGCACGCGTCGCCCTAGCCTGCGCCGCCCCGCGCGGCGCGCTCCCTAGGCCGAGGCCTGCCACGGCCACCGATCGCGACGCGCGCGCAGGGGCGGGCGAGCTGCAGACGTACCTTGTGCGGGCGGGCGAGCGGGCGGGGCAGCTGCTCTTCGCGGGCGACCTCATTGCCCAGGCCTGCCGCCCTGTCGGCCGCCGCGCCCCGGGCTTTGAACCGTCCTCATTGTGAGCGGCGGGCAGGTGACGGCGGCGCAGCGGGCGAGCAAGGACGAGGAGATTATCGTGTCGTCGGAGCTGTTCGCCCTCCTGGAGGGGTACAACGCCGAGCGAATTTCGCCCGTAGCCGGCCGTTCCCTCTACAACCTCTCCATCCCGCGCTCCAGGCCGCCCCGCCAGGACTCTTTCCCCTTGGAATTCCAAGCCACCGGGGCTCCAGGCGTGTGCGGCTGCGGGGCGCCGCTGCGCGCGTCGGCGAAGGCCGAAGCGGCCGCCCTCATCCCCTTCGCTGCCGAGGTGGCGCCCTTCGTGCCTGGTACCGCCCGCCCCGCGAATCTGCATTTCATTTCCCTTTCACATGAATTCGAATGCAGCCGACGCCATCGGGAGGACTAAAGAAGCGAGTCTTTTGAGTGATGATATCCGCCGAATCGTCGTTCTCTTCGGTTCGAATTCACATTTGGCTGCCGCAGCGCTTCTAGATCTGTCCGCATATGCGCATTTAAATTAAACTCTCTTGCAGCATCGTTTCCGGAGCTGGATCTTGCCAAGAGCGATGGAAAGCGGAGTGACGGCGCCACGCAGCACGCCGCACGCTTCGCGCAGGTGGTTCGGTCGGTGCACCGCGCGACAGCAGAGTACGAGGGCAGCGTCAACAAGATCATCATGTGCGCGCAAATTCCGGTACTCGTGCTTATCCATAACTAATGCTTCAGCATGCGCAGCGATGAGAAAGGGGCGAGTGCTCTAATTTCGTTCGGTGTCAGCCAATTTAGCCACGAGGACAATGACGGTGTGGCACTTCGAATTCCGAATCATGATCATGACCAGCTGGCCGCTTTGTTTCACTCACACCGGTGCCACCGCCGCAGAGCGGGCGGTGTTGCTGGCGCTGACGCTTCAGGAGTGGTTCGCGACCTCGTCTGCGCCCTTCGCTTGCGGCGTGCGCGCCTTCTCTGCCCGCCGCTTTCGCCGCCGCTTTGGCGCAGACCGCGGCTGGCGCAGGTGGCGGCGGGGCGCTCGTTCTGTGGGAGCCTGGGCGCCCCGTGCAGGAAGGAATACGCTGTCATTGGCGACTGCGTGGTCGGCCCCCCCCCCTCCCCCCCCCCGGCCCTCCCCCACCACCGCCTGTTCCCATTGCACACTCTCTGAATCGCCGTAGATCGTCGCTGCGCGCCTCATGGGCGCTGCGCGCGAAGCGATTTGCGAACCTGCGATGGAAGATGGTCCAGGTCTAGGGCTGGCTTCGCTCGGTGTCGGCCCCTTCCATGGCCAGCAGCGCATCTTCTGCGACAGCAGCGTGGTCGATGCGATCGTCAACCGCGGCAGGCAGACGGTGCGTACGCGTACCACGGCACATAGCTGTAGTGTAGTCCAGAATGTCGTCTAATAGATCGCAGGGACTGTTGTTTGAGGACCTTCCGTCTGTGTGGCCAAAGGGATCTCAGGATTCACTGCAAGCGTACCGCCCAAGTCGCAGCGACCAACACTTTTCGCGCAAGTCTTACCAGTGAGCGTGATTCAATGTTGAAGTTCATTCCACCGCACTTCGAATTCATTGTCAGATGCGTTGTGCAGGCAATTGCAAGCTGTACATGTTCCCTCGTACCGCGGCCGATCGCGATCGCGAGCCGGTTCTCACGTCTCAGACGGCCGCGGGCCAGGCACGGCTAGGGCGCGTCTCTATTTCATTCTGCTTCTCTTGGTATAGTTATTCGGGTGTTGGCTTATCTAAAGATGACAGAATCCAAAGATAGGAGCACTGTCGACGTTCGAGGCCAGCATGCACACAGAACTGCTAGTGCTCCCGACTGGCGTCCAAAAAGCGAATGACGTGTGTTTCGGGCGGTGCGCCTTCCGCGCGCGCGTGCGCAGGTTGGCTTTCATGATGACGCACGAGTCGTCTTATATGTGTCGCAGAGAGGAGGAGCTGAAGCAAGCGCTGGCGGCCGTCGAGCGGCTCTGCACCGACGGCAAGGGCTCGACGGTGGCCATCGAGGGACCGGCCGGTGCCTAGCGCCCTCTCGTCGACGGATCTCAATGGGACGACGAGCGTCTTTGCAGGCTACGGCAAGTCGCGGCTGCTGCAGGAGGTAACGTGGGAGTGCAGTGCCCGGGGTATCCGCCTCCTCCGCACCGCCGCAGCCGCCGTCGAGGCCCGTCCCGTGCGCCATCACCCATCGCGCTCGACTGAAGCCGTGCAGGAGTCGACGCCGTTGTGGGGCTTGCGCGGACTCCTCGCGTCCATTGCGGATGTGTCGAGCGAAGAGGCACTGTGGAAAGACCTGAAGGGCCTCATCAGCGCCGGTGACGCGAAGCTGCTCTGGGACTGCCTCTTCGGCGCTTTCGGTGCCGCCCCGTCGACGTCTCCCCTCCGATTGGCGAGCCGAATCTGCAGCTGACCCATGATGCGCACCGCGTATGTATCAGAAATCAGTGCGGCGCCGGCGGATCCGGAAGAAGCGGCTGCTGGAGCGTTGTCCGCTAATAGCCGTCGGGACTCGTATTACAGCAAGACATCGCAACGTTTTGCGGGATCCGGCCGCGGAAGCCTTCAGCTTGGCCCCCTTGGTTTGTTTGGGGCAGGAATGATCGCGCGCGTGTCAAATGCGTTTACCCGGTGCGTATACGGGCCGCTTTAAATCTGAAGAATTTCCATCCCGTGGCCTCTGGCGTCCAAATATTTTTCCGTCTCTAATAATGCCTTTTGTGTTCAGGCTTGTCCTAGCTCTGGGAAAAACTGGTGATCATGAAGCCTGTGGCGGTAGCGCCACTTCTGCAGCTGGATCCGACGTTACGCGTGTTGCTGTCGTCATCGAGGTTTGCACTTGGTGATCTATAGCATGCGCAGCGGCTGTACATGTACATGTATATTCCTCTGACTGTCTACCTTGCAGGATGCCCACTGGTTTGCATATCAGCCGCGATCTCGATCCCGCTGATCTCTCACATGTACGGACCGCGCCGTGCCCGCAGGCTGGACAGCGCCAGCTGGTTCGTGGTGCGTTGCGTGCGCGACGCCGTCCAATCGGTGCTGCTCGTCATCGCGTCGCGGCCGATGCCGGCGGCCTCTGCGCCGCGCGACTACCTCATCCTCTCGGGGCAGGCGCGTGCACGTGCTGCATCCCACGCGCCTCCAACGCCCCATCGCTCACCATGGCCACATCGCGCTTGCAGCTGGAGGACACAGCCGTCCATCTCGCTGGGGGCTTGCATTCGACTCCCGAAAAGATTATAATTAAGTCGCCCAGTGGCGAAGGAGAGCCGAAAGCGCCGGAGCTCTCCAAGGCTGACGACAACGATATCGATGCCAATCGCAAGCAGCTGCAGCCCGACGTGGTTGCGAAGACCGTCTTCGAGGCTTTGGCTGAGCGCGAGCTCGAGGGCGGCTTTAGATCTATATCTCAGGATCAGCTGGCAGCCGCAGCTTCGCCCAATACCAACGACATCATTCTGCCGCCCCTGCGCCACCCCGTGCAGGTGCATACAGAGGTTGCCCGCGACTGCGTTCTCTTGCCTCACGCGCCGGGTCAGGTGGCGCTCATCCGTCTTGGCCCTCTTCCACCCGCCGCCGCCCGCGCCCTCTTCCTCGTGCGCCGCTCCTGCTTTGCATGCGGGAAACGTAATAACTGAGAGCTCCCGTGCAGAGCCTCGCAAAGCGCATGACCGTCCAGCTGCCGCTGGTGCGCATGCGCTTTGTCGCTAGCTAAAGCGTGGGCATCTCTGCGCGCGCACGCACCTGATGGTGTCCGGATATGCATCGCTAGGCGGCGTCGGAGGCTGTCCTCACAAAGGCTGCTGGCGTGCCTCTCTTCCTTGTCGAGCTATGCCGCCACTCGCGCCCCGACTCCGGCGAGTTTGTTGTTCCGGACAGCATTCAGGTCCGCATTGTTCAAACTTGCTGCCTAGAGCTATTCCTGCTTTCGGAAGACGCTAAGGTGTGCACAAACGTTAACGTAGCAAATCGTGCTGGCGCGCACGGATCGGCTGCCGGCCTATGCGCAAACAATCCTCAAAGTGGTTGCGACGATCGGTTCGGACTTCACTGTCGAGGGCGCGTGGTCCGTGACGGGCGGCTCGAGCAGCCCAGCACGTGTTCGGCAATGTTTCCGCTCCCTGCGAAGCGCCGGCCTCATCGTGGCGAGCTCTATTTCGCTCTATCAGGCTTGGCATTAATATTTCGATTCGTGCTCATTTTCGCAACAGGAGCAAGAAGGCGGACCGGCGGCGCCCAAAGGTATTAGAGAAGAGGAAAATTCCGAAGAGGCCGGCGCGAGCGGGGCTGAAGAGGAGAACGAGGAATCAGAGATGGATTCTTGGCCGCCGCTAGATCTGCCCTTTAACTTTCTGCATGCCCTCACCAGAGTGCGCCATCTTTTTAAAGTTCCTGTTGTAATCGTGCCATGACAGAGCTAATCAAGCGGCGGTAGGACGCCGTCTACAACGCAATGCTGACAGCGCAGCGAAGGGAGCTGCACTTGGCCGCGGGTCGCTGGCTGGAGATGCGCTCCAAGGGCGACGGGCACGACCTGGCTGCTCTCACGTGCGTTGCTCTCCCAGCCGTGGGCGCAGCTGCAGCTGCAGCTGTCGGCTGATCACGGACCGTGTTGTATAATTAGGATGCACTACCGGCTCGGCGGGCTGCCTGAAAAGGCGCTGAAGTACCTCGCGCGCGCGGCCGAGCACGCGATGTCCACCAACGCTCTCGCCGAGGCCGGTGCACTCACTCTGCTCTGCCATGCAATCGGCGATGTCGATTCGCAGAGTCGCGATTGCTCACACTGTTATATTACGTATTCGGCAGCGCGGCTGAACGCGGAGGTGATATCCGCCATCGACGAGCTCGGCCTGGCCGGGCCGGACGTGCCGCCAGTGCCGCGGGCGGCCAAAGCCGAGTCCGACGAGGCTCCTCCGTCCGCCCGCCGACCCGGCGATCCCGTCGCATCACCGACGAGCCCAGACAAGCACGCGGCGTGGGCAATCGCGCGCGGCTGTGCGCTTCGTAGCTGGGCGATGGTTCGGTACTACGAGGGGCACTTCCGCGTCGCCTTTGAGCTGGCCGTGCGTGTTGCGCCGCCTCGAGCTTTAGTTGTAGTCTCTTATATTATAATTATTATTTGAACTTGCTTCAACGTTCGTTCAGGCTGCAAGTCTCGCAACGCTCGGCGAGCCCCTGCCAGAACACGGCGACTCGGTATTTGTCCTTGCACGCATCGTACTTCGCATTATCCGGCTCAGCGCGAATGTCGACGGAAAATTCAGCCGCGCGTCCGCAACGATTGCGCCGCCGCCCACTAGCCCGATCGCGACGTCGACGCTCCGCTGCCGCCGCGAGGCGATCTTTGACTCGAGCCTCGTCGTCCTCTGGTGCGTTCTTCTGAGCTAACATTGCCTCCTTTGCCCGATCGTCGCGGCTTGCAATCGCCAGGTCGCTTGTGCGCGCTGGCGGCGATCGGTCGCGAAAGAGCATCGTTCTTGGGCTTTCCGCCATTTCTCGCGGTGAGCGCCGAGATTCTCCGTATCCTGATCCGCCCGGCCACTTTGTCAGCCGACATTCCCTACCTGCGTACCAGCATACGAGATCAGCCGCGACACGCCCGACGCGCTCCTTGGCGTCGACGACGTCCGGGTTCGCGGCAACTTCGCCTCGGTGGTCGACGCGGTGGGAAGCGCGGCGCGCGGGCGGGCGATGCTCGTGCGCGCGGAGGCGCTCGGCGACCGCCTCAAGGTCGGCGTCGACGAAATCGCGAAGGCATCCCTCTGCAACCAACGCGGGATGCAACTGTGCAGGGAGGGCCGGTTCGCACACTTAAATCGTCTCTTTGCGAATGCGCTTTTGTTCACAGATGGGAGGATGTGCGCAGGTTCGAGGACGCGATTGACATCTGGAAGCAGGCGTTCTTTCTCATAGGCAACCACCCGAGCTCGCGATCGCTGGTCAACCGCGTGTCCTATGCCCTCAACCTCCTCCTCACGGTCAGTCGTCGAGCGTCTGCTTCTTCCTTATCTGATGTGGCGCAGGGGAATTTTGCGGCGTCGGAGCGCGTCTGTGAGGAGGCAGCCGTCTTCAACTCGCGCCTCGGCCTGTCAGAGTCCTGTGCGGCTCTGGTTCTAAATATTCAGCTTCTCCTGCGGCTCTGAAATCGATTGTCCGTTCGCGGCAGTCATGAGCGCCTGTTTCGCCCAGAAGTGCCTTTCAGCCATCCTTCAGGGTCGTTTAGAGGAGGCGGTCACCCTCCTCAAGCGGTCCCAGGAGGTGCGACTCCGCATGCGTCAGTCCCGGAATCGCTCGAGCAGAGCCTGAACTTCTGGCCATGTGCTCAACTTAGAACCTGCGGGAGGAGCGCATTGGAAGATACTGGCACTTGCAGTCAACCGGTCTCGCTGGCGCCGTGCGGGTTTTCTCAGAACCCACGGGTTCCATAGTCGCTTATAAATAGAGCCGGACAGGTACTCGCATGGCGCCTGGGCGACTCGGTCGCTGCGCTGCGATTCTTCGAACGCGCTGCAGAGCTCCAGGCAGAGGAAATGCGCACGGTCACGTGGAACGCCATCCGTGAGCTGCCCTTTCTCTTTGATTATGATCGGGTTCTTCGCATGATGTGCATGGCCACTGCAGTCTTGCCGATCCTTCTGTGCGAGTTTTCATTGTGGTGGCTGGCGCGGGCTCGCGCGGCAGCAAGAACCAACGGGCCTGTCGGCTTCTGGGCGCGCATCTTTGGCGGAAACGGCGCAACTGTGGGCATCTCCCATAATCTGTTGCGACTGAACGAGGGCCTTCCGCTTGAGCTTCTGGACGTCAAACGGGCGGAAGCGTTCGCGAAACGGGTGGCGCGGCTGCTCTCAGAGGCCCGCCGGCGCCGTCTTCCCGCGCTAGCACCCTTTGTCGACCTGGCGGCGGCGCACCTCGGCCGCCCCGCGCGCCGCCTCGCGCGGCTGCGGGCGGCGCGCGAGGGGCTTGCCCGCGCGGGCCTGCGGCCGTGGGAGGCGGCGGCGAGCCTGCAGCTCTCGTTATGGACGGATAACGGCGCGGAGGCGGCGGAGGCGGCGGCTTCGGCCGCCCGCATCGCCGGCGAGACGGGCCTCCGCATCCCGTCCGCCGCCACCGCGGTCGCGGGGGGAGACCCCTCGCGATCGTCGCCCGCCAACGTTGTATCGCTCTGGGTTTGAGCTGGACGGATTGCAATTGCCTCTTTACATATATATAGGCCACCATGTCTCCACAGCGGCACGCGCAACTTCTAGAATTTTTCGAATATATATATTCTTGAGAGATGAATAGCGCTGTGCCCCCTGGGCAGCCCCCGCAGTGCTGGTGTCTAGAGCCTGTGGTCGGTAATTCACCAAAAACAACATCTGTCCCAGTTTGTTTGATAATTTCTTTGAAGCTCATCCCCGGCCCCCTTTTCGACAAGTCGATGTGCTTTACGTGCGAATGAGTTGAAAGTAAAAAGCGCTGCTTGCAGCGGGTCACTTCGATACTCCCCCCCCCCCCCCCCCCCCCCCCCCATAGCCACCATTCTGCTTGCCACAGGTGCAGTGCTGAAGCTCAACCAAAATGGTATACGAATTATGGATCGAAGTCAATTAGCTCAACATGTGAGAAGTCAGACACTAGGGTGCCGGCGCCACGGGCGTGCTTTCATGCATCGCGACGCCGGCGCCCAAAGCGCTAGCGCTAGCTGCAGCTGCAGCTGGCTGCAGAGCGTGCACGTGCTCGCCCTCCGTCGCAACCGGGAGTGGGTGCACCGCGGCCGCCGCTGCTTCCGCTGCTGCCGACGAGCCGCCGCAGCACCCGCAGCTGCAGGCCGTTGCGAGTCTTTGCCAAGGACTCTGGCCGGGCGCTTCGTCGAGCCCTTCCGACTTCGCCATAGGATTCAACTGCGGCCGGCTCTGCTTCAACGCCAATCTTCCGCGGTAGACGCCGTCCCCTCCTCTGTTCCCGAACAGCTTTGTCGACCCCCGAATCCAGTAAGTCTCTTCGCAGCCTGCGTTTCCAAGGTGAGCGTCGTCTCGCACATCCTTAAGATCTAATATTGCACCTTTCGTTTGAAGTTTCTTCGATGCCAGTACTGTCCGACGTCGACGGCCAGCAATTGCAAGACATCAGGTTAGAAGCGAGCACGTCGATACAACACAAACGCTAAAGGTTGTGATGCTATCTATAGCTTTTTTATTTGTATTAGATTGATTTCATCACTGTGTCAATTACCTGCAATTCCAGGCCCACGTGAGCGGTAGATTAAAGACGAGTCGCGAATCGATATCTGGTGCGCATTCGAAATTCAGCTCAGATTCGATCTAGATAAAACCTAGTACGTGCACGCAAATTCAGCTAAACATTCACATTGACGCACTTCCACACTCCATTTGCTTGCTGTTGACGTCGGATCTGGATTCAAATTCGAAGACTTTGCTTGCGCGTGATCATGATTTTTCTGACAAGAGAGTCAAGGTGACTTTAATTTTGAATGTAATTATATCGTCTTCAATGTTATCGGCCCTCAGACCTGAGAGGTTTCTCCTTCTAGTTGTTGTGAGTTTAATTTTGACAGGACTTTGGCGGTCTTCAGATTGATTTGGACCCCAGGACCACCAGAGTCCAAAATTGCACAGCTGGACACAATGACAGACGATCCATCTGCTCGAATCAAATTGCAATTTGAAGGAAAAACAAAATCAGAAACAATATAAGAGTATGTACGTATTTCAATCTCGAGCGCAAAACGAACCTGCAACGTTGATCCAGATGCCACCCTGCTTGTTAGCTTGAATTCGATTTTCCCTCAGGATTGCTCGTGCGCGACCGCAAACCAGAATTCCGTACGACCGATTCTCACGTATCGTGTTCTTATTCACTGCCGCGACCAATCCGAAATCGATATTATCCGGTGACGATTGACCGAAGTCAAGGCCGTGCTCGATGATAATCCCGGCACCGAATCCCAAGCCCTGGCCTTGGGCACTCTTCATGAAGGCGGATGAATGAGTAGAGGCGAAGGCCCCTTGCCGGAGAATCCGATTCTTATACACTGCGACATCCAGTCCTATCGAGCGGCAACCAGAAATACGAACACCCACCCGTCTGCAAAAACATTGGCAATCGTGGATCCACTCTGACGCGTAAATCCGGAATTCACCCGTTGTCTGAGACGACGTTGTCGAGTATAAGGAGCGGCGCTTGATTCCACGAAGGCTCAAGTGGGTAGTTTGAGACGGTACCGGTGGACGGCAGATCCTCATTTCCCAGCGAGACCTGTACATGCCTCAAGGATCATGAAAATCAAATAATTTGTGTCTGTCTTTATCGTAAAGATTAAATATTGTCGCGAACCCCAGAGGAGGACGTGCGGACATTGACCACAAACTCGGCCACACGCGAGAGTGCATCGAAAATTCCTTGCATCTTGGCTGGGTTCGCGAATTCCGCCATAATTGTCTCAGGGCTCAAGAGACTGGGCAGCCCTGAAGCGTGAGTTAAGTGTTGGACAGCGTTCGATTGCGACGCCAATGTCAGGATCGTAAGAGAGCAAGAGCATGCACCTGAAACGGCGTTTTTGAAATTCGACCAACTGCTACCTGTCACGACATCATCCCAGGAAGGCAAGTTATTCACCAGTTCATTTGCAGCCTGTCGAATACTGGACTCCGGTGAACCGAGACCGTTCGTTTCTGCGGGTGTTGATAATAAAAGAGCTACAAAGCGCTACCCCAATTGCAAGGGCAATAACGCTCATGATCACTTGCAATTGAAATAAACTGACTGCATGCACAATTGTGTGTTACGAAAGGAAAAGTTGGCATTGATTGGAGAGCAACTTGCCAGCATGTCGAAGGTTCAGAGACAGTTCTAGTTGCTGTCGCATTGCATTTGCAGCATTCCTTACTCATCTATTTTCTATAACGCACGCGTACAGGAGCTGGAAGGGTATTCACAACATGGCAAAGTGCGAGATGACAAGCTGCACCTGCAGCTGGCTTCGATCAACGACGAGTTGGGCCAATTGTCAAAGGTTGCGATCTATAGTTAATCTCGATCATGATAAATTATATCGATCAACACGCTCGAGCCCGCGAACGAATTCGAATTCGAATGCTGAAGTGAATTTCGAACTACAGGAATTTATGGCTTCGATCAGCGGTCCGCCTGCGAAGCCGCCTCATTCTCCGCCATCCGATCAAATCAACGTTTCGATGCTCTCGCTGGAGGGAGTGACGCGTCTATGGGAGCAGTTCAAACTCTTGCAGGGCGCAGTGGAGCGGTTTGGTCCGACGGTGGATGAGATAGGGTCGAAGAAGCTTGCCGAAGCAGAGGCGCACGTGCGAATTTTCATTTGCGCGAGTATCATTATATAAAAGCGGAACGTTGTGTTTTTCCAGCTCAAATGCACGCTCCCGCATGCACAGATTTCCGCGATTGCGCGAGAGATGACAGAAATAAGAAACACGATTGTAACCTTTCCGCTCAACCCGGTGCGCATTGCAATTTATGTAATTGATCACGATAGAACTTTGGATGAGTTAAATATCGCAACTGCATTTGTTTGAGTCGCGCGTGCGCACGCTGTTTCGCGGGCAGGTGCGGCTCCTCCGGGGGGACGCGCCGGTCCACACGACCTACCTGGACGCCCTCGCCAAGAGCATCGGCAACGAGAGCTTCGAGGCGTGGCCCAAGGACACGCCCCCGGGCAGCGTCCTCCTCGACCTGAACAGGACGGCTCTGAAGGCGCGACATTTACGTTGCAATTAATATTGCTCAATTCGAATTCGTGGCGCTGGGCTTGAGTAGACGTCGACGTCGAAGTCCGACCCGCTAACTATTTTTTGAACGGCAGCTGAAAGAAGTCCTGCTGGTGATCGACAAGCAGCTGGGGGTCTTGCACGCCCTTCAGCTCGATTCGGGAGACCTAGACGGCTCGCGCAGCGAACGAGGCGTCCATGCGGAAGAGAAGGGCCCCCAAGAGGCAGGCGTCCCGCCGAGACGGCAGGCAAAGTCGCCAATGCGTGCGCCGGAGTCCGTCTACGTCACAGCCACGGACGCGACGGCCGCCATGGAGGCGTTCCTGCAGCGGCAGCTCGAGCAGGCCGCGGCGCACCAGGCGGTCGGCGGCCCGCCCCTCGCGCCCTCCTCGAAGCCGAAGCGCACGCGAAGGCCGCCGGGCAGCGTCGGCGCCGGCATCTGCAAGCGGGCCATGCGCTGCCTCTGCTGCTGCAACTCCGGGAAATACGAACCCGACGACCACGACCACGACCACGACCACGACCACGATCTCGAGCGCGATCACGATCAGCCGTTTCCAGCCAGGCGAGATGCCGACGCGGAGCAGCTTACGCTGGCCGTCCGGTCAGCTGGCGGTGACCAGGACGCTCCGGACCCTCCGCAGCTGCGGCAGCAGGCTTAGCTGCGCGTGCATATGAGTTGACACCGTTAACGTTTGTCAGGAAATCTGCTTGGCTATATGGCTGGATATCTATGAGATATCGATGGCCCACTGGGCAATTTTTATTTCTTCGTAGTACACGCAAGCATGGAGGATGGGGCTAAAATCACGTGCATGTGCACTTATGAGCGCATAGCCACGTACGTATACGTGTCAGATGGCAATTGCGGACTCGGGCTCAAGCTCATGATCATTACTGATCCCGAGTGCCAGTAACTGATTTCGATCACTGATTACATTACTGAGTACTTATATAGAATATGAATTTGTAATCATAACTAAGCTAGATCGCCTTCATCGTACAGGAACGTACAAGCGGGATCCGGACCCGCTATGTCGTGGAGCTGCGAGAAACGCACGCGGTACCTTAAACTGCACTAAAAGCGAAATCATGCACCACGAACAAAAATCTCTATATTACCTAGAGAGTCCTAGGATCAGAACGATCCGAGCGATCGCGAAGGATTTCATGCTCAGGTTACTGCTTAAGCTTGATCAAAGAAAGAACAGAAAGAAAGGAAGAGCTGCGCGGCGTGCACGGCGTGAAATCGAGCTAAGGCGTGAAGTTGGCGGAGGCGTCCAGGGAGGGGCGGGAGCCGGGGGGGCGGGAGCGCGAGGCGGGGCCGCGGCGCCAGCCGGCGCGCGGGGTGTGGGGCGAGTCGGAGGGAGGGAGGCGGCGAGGGCGGCGAGGAAGGCGGCGTGGGGGCGGCGGGGACCCCCCCAGGGCGGCCCCGCATGGGCCTCGAAGAGGCGCATGCCGCTGGCGCGCCCCGCCTCGGCGGCCTCGCCGAAGCGGCGGCGGGCCTTGGCGGCCGAGCCGCGGAGGGCGAGGCGGCGCCCCTCGAAGTAGAGGGCCGGCGCGCGGCAGACGGGCGCCGCGCGCGCGCCCCGCCGCAGGTCCCGAGGGCGTCGGCGAGGGCCGCTTCGAGGCGGGCGCGCCAGGGGGCGCCGCCCGGCCCCGCCGTCCCCTCCTCGAGGAGGGCGCAGAGGACCTCCGCCAGCGTGCTCACCGGCTGCACCGCGAAGACCCTGCGCCCCGCCCCTCGCCCCTCGCCCAGGCCCGGCCGGCGGGGCGGGCGGGGCGGGCGGGGCGCACCAGATGAGGACGCGGCCGGCGACGGGGAGGCGCCGGTGGCCGCGCAGGGCCTCCACCCCCGCCAGCGCCTCCCGCTCCGCCTCCTGCGCGGCGCTGCGTCGGCGGGGCAGGGGCAGGGGCGGGGCGGGGCGGGGCGGGGGCGGGGACCTCGCGGCGGCCCTGGCGGAGGCGGAGGAGGGCGAGGGCGGCGCGCTGCGCGAGGGCCTCCATCCGGTACGTCTGCGCCCCGGCGCCCGCCCCTCAGCGCGGGCCGGGCCGGGCCGGGGCGGGGCGGGCGGGGCGGGCCTCGTCCGGGAAGAGGGCGCGGGCCTCCTCCGCCGAGGCCGCCGTCGCCGCGTCGCACACGCCCGCCCACAGGCGGTTCGACGCCCACCCCAGCAGCGCCCACATCCTGGCCCCGCCCCGCTCGCACCCAGCCTCGCGCGCCCCCGCGGCGCGGCGCAGCGGCGCGGCGGGGGTGGGCGCACGTGTGAAGCCGGTTGTTCGAGGCGCGCGCGTCGTGCAGCTGCCGGCCGGGGTCAGGGCGGGCTGGGGCGGTCGGGGCGGCGGGCGGGGCGGACGGCGGTCTCGTAGGTGTGCTGGGCGCCGGCGGCGTCGCCGGCGAGGTGCAGCTGCAGCGCGTGGAACGACTGCACCTGTGCGCCGCCCCGCCGCCCCGCTCGCCCCGCGGCGCAGCGCGGGCCTGGGACGCGAGCGAACCTCGCCGAGGGCGCGGTAGTCGCCAATGCCGCGCAGCTGCGCCCGCGCCGCGCGCGTCAGCCGCGGACGGCGGGGCGGCGGGGCGGGGCGGGCGGGGCGGGCCTTGGGGCGGCAGCGGCGGCGAGGGCGGCGCCCCCCGCGAAGTCGCAGAAGATGATCGCGACCTGCGCGCCGGCTGCGTCGGGCGGGGCGGGCGGGCGGGGCGGGGCGGGGCGCGCACGGCGAGCTGCTCGGAGCGGAGGTAGCCCAAGGCGCGCTCGCACCGCTTCGTCCGGCACCTGCCCCGCCCCGCTCGCCCCGCCGGCGGGGCGGGGCGGGGCCGGGCGGGGCGGGCGGGGCGGGGCGGGGCGGGGCGGGGCGGGGCGGGCGCACAGCTCGTCGCCGCGGCGGACCCAGGCGAGGGCCTTCTCCGGCGGGAAGCCGGCGACCTGCGGGGCGGGCCAGGGCCCTCAGCCGGGGCAGGGGCGGCAGGGCGGCGGGCGGCGCACCGCGAGGACGGCGTACACGTGCGCGCAGCTGCCGGCGGGGCGGGGCGGGGCGGGGCGGGGCGGGGCGGGGCGGGCGCGTCGAGCAGCGGCCGCGCGAGCTGGGGGCGGGCGAGGGCGGCGCACGCGTCGACGTAGAGGGGCGAGGTGGGGTCCGCCGCCGCCAGGTCGTGGTTCAAGAAGGCTGCCCCCGCTCGGTTAGTTGAACGCGGCCAAGCCGGGGCGGGGCGGGGCGGACCGTAGTACATGGCGGCGAGGGCGTCGCCGGCGTGGATGAGGTGGTGCGAGTAGATCGTGAGCGCGCTCGTCAGCACCGCCCGCCGCTGCTCCGCCAGGGCCCCCGCGCCCCGCCGCCCGGGCCCCGCCCGCGCCCCTTCCCCGGCCTGCCCGCCCGCCCCGCCCCGCCGCGTCGGGCCACGCCGGCGGTGCGGAGCGGGGCGGGGCGGGGCGGACCGGGCGGGGCCGGCGCGGGCTTTGCGGAGGACGTGGGCGACGACGGCGAGGGCCTTGGCGAGGGGCCCCTCGTGGGCGAGCCGCACGCCCAGCAGCCGCAGGCACCGCTCGATCGCCGCCCCGGCCTCGGCGGGGCGCCCCAGCGAGAAGAGCGCGCGCGCGGCGAGCTGCCAGCGGCGGGCGCGGGCGAGGACGATGGCCTCCTCGGGCCCCGCCTCGGCCGCCCCGAGCGCGAGGGCGCGCTGCGCCAGCTCGAGCCCCTCGCTGTAGGCCCCCACCGAGAGCGCCCCCGCCGCTGCCGCCGGTTCGGGCGGGAAGCGGGGCGGGCGGGGCGGGGCGGGGGGCGGGCGGGGGCACCGCAGGCGTCGAGGTGGGGCAGGGCGCGGGCCGGCTGGCCTGCGGCGAGGTGGTGGAAGACGGCGCCGGCGGCGGCGGCCTGCCCCGCGGCGCCCTCCTTCGAGACGGCGCGCTCGAGGAACTCGGCCGCCCGCCGGTGCACCCGGTCACGGTCCTCGCTCGCCAGCAGCTGCACCCCGGGCCACCCGCCTCACCGGGGCCGGCGGGGGGCGGGGGGCGGGGCGGGGGGGGGGCCGGGCCTTGTAGAGGACGTCGCGGACGGCGGACTGGAGGAAGCGGACCTCGAGGATGCCCATCGAGCGCTCCGAGGCGGCCAGCACGCCGTGCCGCTCCAGCGCCTGCAGCGCCCCCGCCACCCCGCTCCCGTCCGCGTACCCCTCAAGCGCGAACGCCGCGAGGCCCGCCTCGAAGCGGGGGCCCAGGGCGGAGCAGAGCTTGAGGACGAGGGCCGGCGTGGGCGGGAGGCGGTCCAGGCGCGCCACCAGCAGCCGCTCCATGCTGCGCCCCCGCCCCTCAGCGAGGCCGGGTCGCCGAGGCCGAGGCGGAGGCGGGGCGGGCCTGTCGGGGAGGGGGATGGCGAGGGGCGCCGCCTGGGGGCCCCCCGGGGCGGCGGGCAGGCGCAGGCGGCCCTCGTGGACAGCGAGCCAGCCGCTCGCCTGCAGGTACTCCACCATCTGCCGCCCCCGTCACGGGGCCGGCTGGAGAGGCGGGGCCGGGGGCGGGGGCGAGGGCGGGCCTCCTTGAGGGCGAAGGGGTTGCGGCGGGACTTCTCGGCGAGCTCGTCGGGGAGCCAGGGGGGCAGCCCCGCGGCCTCCACCCCCAGCAGCCGCCCCACGAACTCCGCCACCTCTGTCCGCCCCGCCCCCGCTCAGCGCGCCCCGGCGCGGGGCCGGCGGGGCAAGGCGGGCCAGGGCGCGCCCTCGGCCTCGAGGGGACCCAGCTCCATGACGCTCGTCCGCGGGGACCCGCGCAGCCGCAGCATCTGCGCCCCGCTCGAGCGTGGCCCGGGCGCGGAGCGGGGCGGGGCGGGGGCGGGGCGGGGGCGGGGCGGCTGGCCTCCTCGGGGCGACGCGGCGGGACAGGGGCCGCGTGGCGACGAGGAGCGAGGCGGCGCTGTGGGGGCCGGCGTGAGGGGCGGCAGGGCGGGCGGAAGGGCGCGGGGCGCACGGGACGGCGGCGAGGTGCGCGAGAAGCTGCAGCGAGGCCGAGTCGAAGGCGTGCCTGCGCCGCTGCCTCGCGAAAGGGCGGGCGGGGCCGGCGGGGCGGGCGGGCGGGGCGGGCGCACAGGTCGTCGACAAGGAGGGCGGCGCCGGAGCGGGCGACGACCGTCTCCACGAGCGCTGTCAGCAGCCGCAGCAGCCGCGGGGCCCCCTCGTCCCCCTCCCCCGCCTCCGCCTCTTCCTCTCCCCCCTGCGCCGCACCGGCATCGGCGCTGACCGCGCGGTGCGCGGGGCGCGGCGCGGGGCGGGGCGGACGGAGGAGGAGGGGCCGGGGAGGCGGGGCGGGGCGGGGCGCGGGCGTCGGCGAGGAAGGCGGCGAGGAGGGCCGCCTCCTCGGCCCCGCCCACCCCCAGGCCCTCCAGGAAGGGCGCCAGCTCCGCGCCCCTCCACCGGCCCTCCCGCAGCGCCCGCCTGCGCCGCGCATGCAGCCGGCTCAGGCGACGCCCACCGCACCCCGTCGCATCGCGTCGCGGCGCACGGCGTGTCGGCGCCCCGCGGCGTGCACTCGCCCCGCGGCGTCTCCTCTACCGCCGCCCCGTTCCTGCACGCCGAGGTCGGGGGCGCAGCGAGCGCAGCGAGAGGGGCGACGCGGGGACGGCGCGCACGCGGCGTCGGCGCCGTTTGTCCACCTCTCGGGCCCCCGCACCGCCTCCTGCTTCCCCGAGCCGCCCGCCGCCGCCCGCGGCACCAGCGCGCGCAGCAGCTGCGGCCCGCGTCGGCGCCCCCGGGCCACGTCGAGGGCGGGCCGGGGCGGGGCGGGGCGGGGCGGGCCTGGCGGAGGGGCTGGTAGGGGTGCGGGGCGAGGGGGTCGGCCTCGAGGAAGAGGCAGGGGAGGGCGGCCGCCTCGGCCAGCCGCAGGGCCTCGGTCAGCAGCAGCGACTTCCCCGCCCCCGCCTCCCCCTCCACGAAGAGCACGCCCGCCCCGCGCCCGCCCTCCCGCACCCGCGCGGCTGCCAGGAAGCCCGCCACCCGCCCCAGCGCCTCCCGCCGGCACAGCAGCAGCCCGTCCGCCCCCGCCGCCGCCCCCGCAGCGCCCGCTCCGTCTCCCCCCGGCCGGCCCGCCCCCGCCGGCCCGCCGGCGCCGGCGCCACTGCCCATGGCGGCGACGGCGCGGCGGAAGGAGCGGCCGACGGGGGCGGTGCGGGCGGCGCGCCCGCGGAGCGCGAAGGCTGCGACGGGCCCGTCGGCGCCCTTGATGGCGAGCGGCGGCAGCGCCTCCAGCCGCACGCGCGCCCCCGCCGCCTCGGCCGTCGCCGCGTCCACCCAGATGGCCCCTGCGGCCACCCCTCGGGCGGGGGCGGGGGCGGCGGGGGCGGGGGCGGGGCGCACCGTCGGCCTTGGCCATGAGCCTGGCGGCCATGTTGCAGGGTGCCCGAGCACGTTGTAGTCGCACCGCTGCTCGTCCCCCAGCAGCCCCGCGAACACCCTGCCCGCGCGACCCGGCCCGCCGTGGGCGACCCGCGCGCCGCCGAGGCGCCGGCGGCTGCGAGCGCGGCGCACCGGCCGGTCGTGACGCCGATGGAGGCCGGCCCGCACTGCCGCGCCGCGAACTGCTCCCGGATGTGGAGCGCCGCCAGGCACGCCCGCAGGGGGTCGTCGCTGCCGCCCCGCCGCCCTCGGCCGGAGCGGCGGCGCAGGCGGCCCGCGGGGCGGGGCGGGGCGCACCTGTGGGCGGCCCCGGCGAGCCCCCACGTGAGGAGGCAGATGAAGCCTTCTGCGGGGGGCGGCGCGCGTCGGGCGGGGCGCGGGCGACGGGGCGGGCGGGGCGCGGGGCGGGGCGGGGCGGGCGGGCACTGTCGTCGCAGAAGCAGGAGCGGAGGACGCCCTGCAGGAGCGCGTGAGGGCCCGGGCGGGCGGGCGGGCGGGGCGGGGCGGGGCGGGGCGGGGCGTGCCTCGGAGATGGCGGCGGCCTCGAGGACGGCGGCGACGGCGCGGTGGAGGGCGGCGAGGGCCTCCGCGGGGAAGCCGGCGGCCCAGGGGCCCTGCCCCGCGAACCCGTCGACGCGGACGAAGGCGGAGGTGCACATGCGGAGCTCGGCGAGGAAGCGGCCGTCCCCCGCCAGCTGCCCCGCCACGTCCTCCGGCAGCAGGCCCCGCAGCGCCCCCTCCACCGCTGCGCCCCCCGCCAGCGCCGGCCGCTGCGGGCCCAGCAGCCCCGCCCCGCCCCGCGCCGCCCACGAGGCCGGCCGCCGCGAGGAGGGCGACTCGTCGCCGGCGGCGGGGGTGCGCGGGGAGCGACCGGAGCCGCCCAGGGAGTTGCCGAGGGAGAGGGAGAAGCGGAGGGAGCGGGCGCGGGTGCGAGCGGGCCGGCCGGGGTGCCGGGGAGGTCGGCGGGCGGGGCCCGAAGACGGCGAAGCCGGCGTCGGCGCGGGCGCCGGGCGGGGCGTGGCGGGCGAGCTCGGGGCGAGGGCCGCCTCGCCGGGCCCCGCCAGCGCCAGGCCGGCCGCGAGGCGCCCCAGCGGCTCGCCCACGACCGCCAGCTCCGAGCGGGCCCCGCCGCCCCGGCGCCCCCGCCGAGGCGCAGCGCGTACAGCTCCCCCGCCGCCACCGCCACGTGCACGCCCAGCCTGCACGCCCCGCCCCGCCCCGCGTCGCCCCCGCGCCCCCGCGCCGCCGCGCCGCCGCCGCCCGCGGCGGCCCGGCGCACCTGGTCTCTGGCTCGCGGCTGGAGGGCGTCGGGGGCGACTCGAGGGCGGCCTCACGGTCGCTGGCGGGCTCCTCGCGGGCCGGCCCCTCGATCGCCTCCGCCGCCAGCCGCTGCGCCGCCACGCACGCCTCCTCCAGGCCCCCGCCCCCGCCCCGCGTACACCAGCACCAGGATCGCGTCCCCTGCCCCCGCCCCGTCACGGCCCCGCCCGCCGCGCCCGGGGCGGGCGGGGGGCACACCGAGGAAGCGGATCACGTCCCCGCCGTGCTTGCGCGCGATGCGGATGGCCCGGCTGAGGCTCCCGTTCAGCGCCCGGCTCAGCGCCTCCGCGCCCTGCGCGGCCGGCCGGCTCAGGGCGGCGGCCCCGCGGCGGCGGCGGCGCGGCGCGGGCTGGGCCACCTGGCGGGCGGCGGTGCGCCGGCTCTCTTCGTCGCCGTCGCCCTGGGCGGCCTGGATGAGGCGCTGCGCCGCCTTGACGCTCCCGACGACGTCGACGAGGACGACGGCGGCGTGGAAGCGGGTCGAGGAGGGCGACTCAAGCAGGGAGCCGGCCTCCACCCGTCCCCGCGCGTCTTTCGTCGAGTCCGAGCACGCCCAGACGGCCAGGTCGGGGAGGAAGTGGACGGGGTGGAGTTGCAGGCGGCCATCCTCCTCATCCTCCGCAATCCCCGGGCTTGGAGGGCTCAGCCCCGCGGGGCTCGGCGGCTCTAGCTCTGTCATTCCGCCGGACCACAGCGCACAGCGCCGCCCGAGGCGATGCTAATGCAATTGCCAGGCGAGGTCATGCCGCTGAATGCAAGGATGCGAGGTCGAGGTCGTGCCGAGCTCGAGAGGAGGCGAGGATGCTAACTGCAAAAAGAAGCATTTACATGTCCTTGATGCGCGCCAGCTCGATTCACCGTTGCGGCTTTGCTGCTCGACCCGAGCCGACTGCAAGTGTTCTTGCTGGATGGGGCTGGATTCCAGTGTCACCCGATCCGCTGAAGCGCAGGCGACTGTACCGTCACCGCCGAATGGCTGCTGTGGGCCTGTGGCGCAAGAGTGCTCCCGCGTGCGAGCTGTCCAAGCGACCAACTTTGCGTACCCCCCGCTCGTGCGAAAAAAAGCTGGTCCAGCGAGCTCGCTGGAAGCGCCCGCGTCGCATGGAACTGGAGGATGAGGAGGCGGCGCACGACGCGCATGACGTGCTCGAGCACTTCGGAGCGCACGGCGTCCCCGAGCACATCATGGAGCCGCCGCTGGCGCTCGCGGAGGGAGAAAGCGGACGTACGAGGGCGAGGAAGGTCCTCCGAGCGACGTCGCACCTTCGCCCTGCCCCCCTCCGTGTAAGAACCGCCGCGCGCAGATCTCGGAGCACTCGAAAGCGTACGAGAAGACGCGCGCGATGCTCTACAGCGCAGTCGCGAACCATCCCACCTTCCTGTGCGTGGAGGGGCGCAGGCGGGCGGGCGCCGGCGTGCGGGCGGGCGGCCGACGAGGGCCGCGCAGGGCGCAGCGGCTGCAGTTGCTGGGGGAGACCCCGAGCGTGAAGAGGCTGAGCAAGGAGAAGATCCTGCGCATCGCGCTGGCGATCGGCATGGACCTGGAGCCGTACCGGCCCTTCGCGGGCCCCATGCAGAAGCACAAGGTGGCGCTCCCCGAGGGCCTCGCCCCGCCCCCGGCGGCGGCGCGGGAGGCGCGCGGCGCCGGCGGCGTCTCGGCGCGGAAGAGCGCGTACCTGGCGGACCGGGAGGCGCTGCGCTCGTACGTCTCCTCGCACCCCGAGTTCAGGCGGCACCGCCCCGCCTTCCTGGGGCCCCACTACCGCGAGGCGCGCCCCCCGCGCCCCGCCCCGCGCGCCCCGCGCGCCCCGCGCCCCCGGGACGAGCGGGAGCGGGCGGGCGGGGCAGGTGGGGAAGCTGCCGAAGGAGCGGCTGCTGCACGTGGCGCACAAGCTCCGCGTCGACCTCTCCGACTTCGTCCACTACGCCGGCACCCTCCCCGCCGGCCCGCCCCGCCCCGCCCCGCCCCGCCCCGCACCACCAGACCGGGCCCGCAGACTACTACGCCCTCTGCGACGAGCTCCGCAACGCCCTCACCCACAGGGTGCCCGCCCCGCCCCGCCCCCGCCCCCGCCCCCGCCCCGGCCGGGCCGACGCGGGGCGCCCCGCCGACGCTGGCGCCCCCGCAGGAGGACGACGAGCTCGCCGCCCTCGCCCCGCCCCGGGCCCCGCCCCCGTGCGCCCCCGCCCGCCTCGGCGCCCGCCCCCCGCCCCCGCCCCGCCCCGCCCCGACGCCCCGGCAGGCGGGCGCCGGCCCCTCGGCGGCGCCTGCGCTGCTGCCGGGCGCCCCGCCGGCGGCGTACGGGGCCTTCTTCGAGGCGCCCTCCCCCGCCTCCCCTTCCCCGTCCGCCCCGCCCTGCCCGCCCCCGCCCCGTCCCGCCCGCGGCCCCTCCTCGAGCCGCCCGCGCAGGACCACTCCTACGGCGCCATCGGCTTCCCCGACGCCGGGGCGCACCTGCACGGTGCGCCCGCCGCCGCCGCCTGCCCCGCCCGCCGCCTCACCGCGCCCCGCAGAGGCGGCGTCGCTCGCATTCGGGGGGCACGCGCCCCCGGCCGCCCCCTCCCCGACGACCTCTGCTTCCTCCCCCGGGGCCCGCCCCGTACCCCGAGACCCTCCGCACCCCCACCCTCCCCTCCCAGGCGCCCGGCCCCGACGCCGCCGCCGGGGCGCTGCTCCGCGGCATCGCCGGGGACCCGCACGCGTACCCCGACGCCCTTTGGACCCCCCTGGGGCCCCCGCCCCCCTCCGGTCACGGCTAGCGAGCCGGCCAGACGTCTCAAACGAGTCTAGATCTCATCGTGTTCCGTGCCAGCTCGGATCGCGCACGCGGGGCCGGCGGGGGCCGGCGGGGGGCGCGGGCGCGGGGCCGGGGCGGGCTACTTCTTGGCGCCGCGCTTCTTCGCCGCGCCTGACCGGAGCGAGGCGCTGATGCCGGCCGGGGAGGCCGGGGCCGCCGCCGCCGCCGCCGCCGCCGGCTTGCTGCTTGCCCGCTTCTTCGCCTCGGGCGCCGCCGCCGCCGCCTCCACCGCCTCCGCGCCCTTCTCCGCCGCCTTGCGCTTCCCCGCCCCCTTCCCCTTCGGCGCCTCCGCCTCCGCCGCCTCCGCCGCCGCCTCCGCCGTCGCCTCCGCCTTCGCCGCCTTGCCCTTCTTCGCCGCCGGCGCGGCTGGGGCCGGGGCCGCCTGCTGCAGCGGGGCGGGCGTCAGCGCGGGCCCGCGCTGTGAGGGGCGGGGGCGGGAGAGCGAGTGCCTCCTTGCGGGGGGCGGCGGCGTCGGCGGCGTAGCCCGGGAAGTCGTAGTCGACGCCGGCGGCGGCGAGCCGCTTGCGCGCCGCCGCCTCCTTCTTCACCAGCTTCGCCCGCATCTTCTCCACCTCCTCCCGCTCCGCTCCTGCACGGGCGCCCCGCCGTCAGCACGCTTCGCCGCGCCGCCCGCCGCGCCGCGCGGCGGCGCGCACCGCGTTGTGCCGCGCGATCGCCAGCTTCCGCCACGGTACCTGTCGCCCCGGCCGTCAGCGCGCGCCCGCCGGACGCGGGCGAGGAGGGCCATAAAGCGAGGCGGGGGGAAAGAGGGAGGAGGGGAAACGGTGGGCGTCAGAGTGAGCTGTGGTATTAGTTCGTTCAGCGTTTGTGTCACGAAGGGGAATCCAGTTTCATCACGCGGCCCGAGAAATTGGAAAGGGGGAATGAATGGAAAGCCGGGATCAGAGTGAGCTGTGGTATTGGTTCGTTCAGCAGGTGCGTCACGAAGGGGAATCCAGTTTCATCACGTCGGCCGGAGGAGGCGAAAAGGGACCGGCCCTTCCTAGAGAGCGGGCGGGGCTGGGCGGGGCTGGGCGGGGCGGGGCGCACCCGCTTGAACTTCCTGTTGGCGCCGACGAAGGTCTTGGGGTGGACGCGCTCCGGGGGCACCAGCTTGGCCGTCAGCAGGCGCCTGGGGGGGGTCAGGCCGGGCGGGCTGGAGGGGGCGGGGCGGGCCGGGGCGGGGCGGGGCGGGGCGGGGCGGACCCGAAGAGGAGGTACTTGTCCATGGTCTCGGCGACGATGCGGGCGACCTCCGCGCTCGCGAACTCCACGAACGCGAACCCCCGCGACTTCCCCGTCTGCAGGGGGGCGTTGGGGGCGCCTGGGCGCTCCGGGGGCCCCGGCCCCGCCCGCCCCGCGCACCTTCTTCGAGCGCGAGAGCCGCAGCCGCGTCACCCGCCCGAACTGCGCGAAGAACCTGCGCGCGGCCCGCCCCGGCGCTCGGCCCCGGCCCCGGCGGCGCGGGCGGGGACGCGGGCCGGGGGGCGGACCCGCGCATCTGGTCCTCAAAGAAGCCGTAGGGGATGTGCCCCAGGTAGACCACCCCGGGCTCCCCGTCCTCCTCCCCGTCCTCCTCCCCGCCCTTGCGCTTCTTGGACTTGGCCTTCTTCTTCTTCGCGGGGAGGGCCGCCACGCGCGCCTCCAGCTCGGCCCTCTTCGCGTCGCTGAGGAGGACCGAGGGGCCGGCCGCCGCCTCGGGCTCCGCGTCCGAGCCCGCCCCGTCGTCCCCCTCGAAGACGGCCCCCACCTCCCCCTCCTCCTCCTCGTCGCTGTCCTGCGCCCGCCGGCATCGGCCCCGGCCCCCGCCGAGCCCCGCGGGCCGGGGGGCGGGCGGGCGAGCAGGCGCACGGCGGGGAGCTGGATCACGTCCTCGTCCTCCTCGTCCGCCGCCTGCCGCCGCTTCCCCTTGCCCTTGCCCGCCGCAGCCGCCTTGCCCTCCCCCGCGCCCCCGCCCGCCTTGCCCGCCTTGCCCGCCTTCCCGCCCTTCGCCTTTGCCGCCGCCTTCTCCGCAGGCGCCGGGGACTGCGGCGGGGCGTGAGGGGTCGAGGGCGCGAGGAGGGCGGGCCGCGCTCGCCTCGGGCTTGTGCTTCTTGGGGGGGGACGCCTCGCCCTTCTTGCCCTTGGCCGGGGCCCGTGCCGGGGCCTTCTCGGGCTCCTCCGCCCGCGCCCGCTTCTTCGTGGCCGGCGCCGGCGCCGCCTCGGGGGTCGCCTGCGCGCCCGGCCCCGCTCGCGCTCCGCCCGCGCGACGCCCGCAGCCGGGATCAACGTACGGGCTTCGCGGGAGCCGCCGCGGGCTTCTCCTTCTTCTCCTTCTGCGCCGCCCGTTTGCGAGGGCGGGCGGCGCTGGTCCGGCCCGAGGCGCCCGCACCTTGCCCTTGCCCGCCTTGGCGTCTTTGCCCGCAGCGACCGCGGCTGCGTGACCGTGAGGCCGAGAGCATGCGTTAGCTAAGCGCGATCCGTACCTTCCGGTTCCTTGGGCGCCTCCTTCGCAGTGGCCTGGGGGAAACGAGACACATCGGCGGCGCCGCGAACGAGCTGAGGGGGAAGCGCGTAGCGAACCGGCTTGGCTTCCTGCTTGCGTTTCTTGGGGGCTGCCTCGGACTCTGATCGCGCGGCCCGGTAAGCGACACGCGTCAGCATCGTGATCGGCGATCGCACTCTTCGCCGCGGGCTTGCCCTGCGCGCCCCGCGGATCCCCGTCAGCCGAGCCAGATCATCCGGCGTCGCAGCTACCGCGACGCACCGCGTCCGCCGCCTCCGCCTCGCTCAGCCTGCGCTTCGGCGCTGCACCGGACCGGTCGGTCAGCGGAGGCCGCGTCGAAAGCATGCGAGTGCCACGAGCACGCAGGCTAACGGCACACGGACCGTCCTTGTCCGCGGGAGCCTTGCGCGGCGCCATCCCAGAACTGTTTGCGTACCCCCCCTTCGCCGGCTCAGACGGCTCTGTCGGCGGCTCACTTCGGACCAGCTTAAGCTTCAACGCAAAGAAGCGGGGCAAAAGCGCGCACCATGAATCAGCCTCCTGCACGCGATGCGTACAGACGCGGCGTTGACGTATGCGGCATGCGCATGCGGCTAGCGCCTTGCAATCATTTGATCATGAATTGACTCGAGCTTGCGGCTAGCGCTGCGCATGCGCCTTCAGTGCCAGCCAGTGCGCGCGCCATGCGCCTTATAAAAAGCTTCAGCTAGCACTCGATGAAGGTACGCGCTCCTCCCGGCCGGCCGCTCGCCGACGCCCGATCCCGGCCGAGGCCCGCTCGCCCTTGCTGACTCGCGGTTCCAGATCTTTGCCTGCTTCGAGGCGTGCAGCCCCGCGCGACTTCGCCTCGCGATCCTCGATGAAGGTACGCGCTCCTCCCGGCCGGCCGCTCGCCGGCACCCGATCCCGGCCGAGGCCCGCTCGCCCTTGCTGACTCACGGCCCCAGATCTCGCATGCGGGCGACTGGCAGCACAAGCTGCGACGTTCGATGTGGATGCGCATTGGCGACCGCCGCCCTCCAGCGCTCCCTTGCTCCCCCGGCGCTACGGGCAGGAGCGCTGCGACCGCTGACGAGGCTAATTGTAGTGTCTGGTTTAGTTTCAGTTATTGAATGTTTAGTGCGTTTAGATGTAGAACAGCGCTTCTCGTATGTGCAATGCGAGTTCGGATGCATCGGACTGCGTGCTGGGGGCGGCCGTGGCCGCGGTGCTGGGGGTAGCGGAGCCTGATTCAGCCTGATATAAACCTGATATTAAAGCCTGATTGAAGCCTGATTCAGCCTGCTTTAAGCCTGATTCAAGCCTGTCTCGGCCTGTTTAAAATCAGGTTTAGTCCTCCGAAATAAGGCTGAGCCTGTTTCGCCAAGCCTGATCATGACTCGGCCTGATTGAAGCCTGTTTCAGATCAGGTTGAGACAGGCCCCGGCGACCCCCTTTTTACTAGTGTAGCCAGTACTAGTGCGCCACGTGCACGCCTTTAGTTTGCTGCTTACTCAACCTTGCAATTACCTTCGAATTATGATATCGATTTGTGTGATATCGATTTGATATCGCAGGCGGCGGCCGCTCGGAGCAGCTGGTGCTCACGGCGTCGCCCGGCCCTGGCCCCGGTGCGCGCCCCCCCTCTTCTCTAGCTATAGCCTCTTCTAAGACTCCCCTCCCCTCCGCTCCGTTTTTCTAAGGGCATCGGGCTCCTCCGCCCCCGCTCCGGATCCCCCTCCCCTCTCATGTCGATATCTTCTTGAATTCGAAAGACTAGTGGAGTAGACTACGAGCCTCGCAGGGCAGCCAGACTCTGTCGAGTTCTGTGGAACGAGTTTTGCGGCACGAGACTGCGCGTAACGGGCTGGACCGCCGGGCTAGCGCTATAGCTAGGCTAGGGAAGAGAGAAAAGCTGAGGGGGGGGGGGGGGGGGGGGGGGGGACAAGGAGGAGGATGGAGGAGGGGGGAGGGGGGGAGGGAGCTCATGATCACGCCAAAGGGAATTTCGAAGCGGGATTGGAGGCGGATCCGGACCAGCCACCACGGCCGCCGCGGACCCCGCCGCGCTCGCGATCGGAGGTTGCGTTTTCGCCCGCGAACCGCCCCCTATAGCTAGGCCTGCCGATGCACACGCGCGCTTCGTCAGATCTAGCACTGGTGCCTAAGGAAGTTTGTTTCCCGCGGGAAACATTCACATGTTTCCCTATAGGTATGGCACCGGGGCGGCCGACCCCAATGGGGACCATCAGGTGGGAAACGTCAGGTGGGAAACATCGCTAAGTTTGAGACCGGGTAACTTTTTTTTTCGTTTGCCCATTACCCGACCCATCTAGCTGGTTTTTACATCGCCAAACATGCGCAACGTTAACGCGTGTACTCTTTATACACATGTACAACTCAAGCTAACGAGCTAGCTAAGATCCTAGCGAGCTAGCTAAGATCCTAGCGAGTTAGCTAGCTAAGATCCGAGCTAGCTAGGCCAGGATCCGATGATCTTCTGCTTGCTGGGCTGCATCGTACGCGTGCTGTGCTAACGCTGCGAGGCGAGCAATATATATCATAGTATAGCTAGCTATAGCGCTGCTCTAGATCTCCTACTCAGTACTTGCTGCGCGCAGCTGCAGCTGCAGCTGCAGCGGATCATGATCATGACTCATGACCGCGTGCCATACGCATGCCAACGCTGCGCATGCCAACGCAATAATTAGCTATATTACTAGTGCAGCTTGCTATGATAGCAATTGCAAGTTCAAAGCACCTCATGATCATGATATTGACCGGCCACGGGCGGCTGCAGCTGGCTGAGACCAGTAGAAGAAAACTGCGTGTATACATTCGTACAAAGCCATTACGCAATCGGTTTTAATAATCATGTATAAACGTATATTGCAGAGACATCTGATTGAGCGGAAAATTGAGCGAAGGCCCGCGAGCGAGTAAGCCGGCGCAGTGGGGCTTCCCCAACGCGGGTGCCTGCTAGCACTGCACGTGGCTGGTCCCAAAACTCGCGCGGCCGACGCTCCGTAGTCCAGCCCGACCGAACTCCAAACCCAGCGAACATCGACCGCCCAGCCGCGGCCCCATGCCCGCCACCTCAGCGGAGACAGCAGCCACACCGTCGGATGCGCCCCCGGACGCACCGACGCCCCGCCCGCTGCTCACGGTCGCCTTTTTGAATGTCGAAAGCCTTGCAGGCATACCTCGGCGCATCTGGCTCACCGGATGGCTCAAGCGTACCAAAGTGGACGTCCTCGGCATCGTTGACCACCGGCTCAATCCGAAGCAGATCGCGGCCCTTACGCAGCGCATCGAATCATCGTGGCGCGTGCTCATCCCGCCCGCCGCAGAGCTTAAACCCAACGTCTGGAGCCGAGGCACCGGTTTCCTCGTCCGCAAAGCCATCCCGGCCCTCCCCGGTGCTACAGCCACGCTCGTGCCCCTCCCGCCCACGCCGGGCCTGCGGCCGCACGATGCTTCACTACTTCGCCTCTCCCCAAGTTTCAAACTGAACGGAGTTTGCGTCACGCCCCGCCCATTGTTAACTTCTTCCGCCAATGAAATTAGCCCAGCGCAAACTTGAGCTCGAACTTGGCCTCGTACACAGTGGCGTACACACGCGGCCACAACGGTCACAGTAACGGTCAGCAGGCCGGCTTGCTAGTCAGCTTCCCTCGGCTAGGCCGGACTAGCTAGCTTCCCGCCATCGCGCACGCCCGAGCGCGAGCATTCCTGCACGCCGCCGTGCATGAAGCAGTCAAAGCGAAAGGAACCCAGCCTCTGGGATGACGGCTTCGACGAGGCCCGACGTCGGCACCGCTGGCACGGCAAGCGACCCGACAGCAGCAGCTCGTGGGCCGGCAAGGGCAACATGAAGCGTGTCAACAAGATCACTCAGCAGGCGCGCAAGGCGAAGGAGCCCAAGCTCCCTGACCTCGACATCCTCAAGGGCGAGCACCCCGCGGCAACGGTCCGCTGCCTGGACACCAGCGGCCGCGCCTACCACGTTCGCCTTGGCGACTTCGTCATCTGTTCAGTTAGCTCAGACACCCAGCTGTGTCCAGAACTCAGCGTCGTTCGCCCGAAGCCCTTCCATTTCCCGCGCCCAGGTGAAACGATTTTGGCGCGAGTCGAGGGCGAGTTCCCAACACAGACGAAGGCGAAGCGCGGCGACTTCAACTACTCCGTCAACGGCGTCATCCTTCGGCGCTTCGTGCGCCCGGAGGACTCCGATGTGAAGGACTGCGGGCTCGGCAGCGTGATCATCAAGGCAGACGGGGAGCAGGCAGCCGTGGCCATCGCAAACCACCTCATCTACTACTCGAACGTGACGGTCCGCCCGCCGCGCCCGCGCCCCGTTCCAGCGTCCGATGCCCGTGCGCGCAGGTTCACGCACCCGCGAAGGTGGTGGCCGCGGACGAGTACAAAGCCCTCAACCACGCCGATCCCCACATCTACGTCTGTAAGCAAATCATGACGTTCCCGGGCGACGGCTCCTTCCAGTTCGACGTCGCCCTCGCCTTCAACGCGAGGCTCAAGCGAGTGGCGAAGAAGAAGATGGCGTGCTTCCTCCGGCCGCTGTCGAGGCCGGAGGAGCGCGTGGAGGCGATTGGCTACCTTCAGGACGCCGCCGCGAACGCCCTCAAGCGCCGGAAGACCGGGACGCAGCTTGTCAACGTCAAGATCCCGGTGGCCGGGCCGGCAATGTTGGTCTGCGGCTCTTATGACTCGTTCGAAGTTCTTTTTCCTATCCTCTAACGGTGCGCATCGCAGGAGAACATCGTGGCGCAGGTCGCGCACGTCGCCACGCCCATCGACCCGAAGACGGGCCAGCCGATCCCGGTTGACAAGCTGCCGGCGGCGAATCGCTTCGTTATCGAGCTTCCGGACCGCGAGACCGCTGCTGGTGGAAGCCGCTTCCTTTTTCCCGCTCGCTGTTCTTTTTCCGACCTCTTTGCAGCTGTTCTCGGTCCCTCCGGCGTGGCGCAAGCGTCCAAGCGCGTCTGCAAGCGGGACGCGGACGGGAAGGCGATCCGGAAGCACAGCGAGATGCAGACCGTCACCGTCGAGAAGGCGTACGGCGGCTTAATCGTGCCGCGCCACACGGGCTCCCATGACGTCGTCCAGTTCGACGAGCGTGCGCCCGGCCCGCCCTCGCCGCGCCGCTCGCTTACGAAGCTCTGCTCCTTGGGCGCGGCAGGTCCCGGTCGGATCGTGGCCACGAAGCGCTCGGGCAGGAAAGGTGGGCACGTCACGCTCGAGCTTCCGAGCTACGAGTACGGCCCCGACGGCGAGCGCATCGCCAGCCTCGCGGGGCCCCTCGCGGCTGTCCCCGTGAAGCGCCCGCGCCGGTGCCGCGCCGGCGCCAACACCGTCGCCAAGGCGCCGCCTGTCCCCGAAGCAGCCCCTTCAGAACCTGCCGCCGCCGCCCTGCCGGCCCCCGCCGCCGCCGCCCTGCCGGCCCCCGCCGTCGCCGCCCCGCCGGCCCCGCCGCCGCCGCCCTGCCGGCCGCCGCCGCCGCCGCCCGCCCGCCCCCGCCCCGCCGGTCGCCGCCCTGTCGGCCCCTGCTGCTGCTGCCCCACCGGCCGCTGCCGCCCTACCTGCCCCCGCCGCATCCGCCTCGGTCCCCAAGTGCGCCCCCTCCCCTCGCCCCCGCTCGGCTACTTGCTCGCCTAATCCTGCAGCAGGAAGGATCGCGCGGCACAGCTCGCGGCCGCGGTGGCGGCGCGCAAGAGGGCAAAGTCGTGAAGCTGCTACTGAGAATCGCACTATCTAGGTTACAAGGTGCGCTATGTCTGGTCCAAATCCATTTCGTCTATTTCCCCCTCCGCTAGATCGTCTGCTAGAACCTCTGCTAGGGCCCTATCATCGAAATCGAGCATGTTGGCGCCCTCATCCTCCGCCTCCATCTCCTCCTCCGCCTCCTCCTCTGCCTCGGCGTCGTACTCGGCGGTCTCCTCCTCCTCCTCCTCCTCGTCCCCGCTCTCCTCGGGCACCTCGTCCTCCGGCACCGGATCCCCTCCTGCAGCTCAATATCCTCGTCGATCTCCTCCTCGTCCGCAGGCAGGGGCACCGCTGCCACCTCCTCGCCCCCGGCGGCGCCGCCGCCGCCCCTTCGCCCTGCATAGCCGCTGACCGGTGGGACGGGCCGCAGGTCGGGGGATGAAGGGCCCATCTGGCCAGGCCTTGGCGGCGACGGGCGCGTCGTACTCGGCGTGGGCAGCGTCCTTCCCGCCGGCGCTCGCCTCCGTCATGTTCCGCATCCACAGCGCCAGGCGCCGCCGCTGGTGCGTCATGATCTGCTTGAGCATGTCGAGGTCCTTGTTCCACCCGCCACCGAGAGACGTGACGGTGTGTCGCAGGCGCCGAAGGAGGCCCATGTAGGACTCGATGACCTCGCAGCTCCAACGGCCGGGCGCGTTCGTGTTGTCGACGCGCGCCCAGAACGCGAGGTGCGCAAGCGTCGAGTGCATGTAGCGTGTGAAGATCTTCCATAACGGGAAGTGTGTCTCCATCAGGCCCTGGAGCTCGGCGACGGCCTCGATAACTTGCTGCCGCGCCTCCTCGTCGGGCTTCATGTTCCGCTCGTACTGGTAGATGATCTGGCGGAGCTGCCAAATCTCGTGCATGCCCCTCGTCTTCTCGCTCCAGCTCTCCTTACTGTCGCCGAAGCAGATGCTGAAGAGGGTGTCGGGCGCCTCGGGGTCCTCCAGGATCTTCTTGGCGGTGTTGGCGGAGATCTTCTGGAAGAACTTGTAGGTGGCCCCGTTCTCGGTCTTCTCGAACTTGATGTTCCGCGCGTATTTATCGCGAAGATGACGCTGCAGGTCTTCGATGCGCTTCTGCTGGTCCTCGGAGGCACCACAGGCGAGGGCGAGGAAGAAGTAGACGAAGAACCCGGCCACCCAGCTCTTGATGCCGTGCAGGGCGTCGTCGAGCCGGACCTGAGGTGCGCGTTGGCGTCCGCTGAGGCGAGGTGTCGCGGGCTTCTCACCTCGACGGCAGCGACGGGCAGCATGCTGTTCGGGAGCGGCTGCAGGAGGGCGTTGGCGTCGTGCTCGGGGGTGCGGATTCTCTGTTCGCTGGCTGGAGGGAGGCCGTCCCGATCCCGCGGCCCTGCTGCGCGCACGACTTCGACCGCCGAGCAATCGGACCTGCAGTAACGTGAGCCCCATGCCGAATCTCAGCGCGTGTGACTCGGCGAACTGACCCGCGTCGGTGGACAGAATCGCAGTGCGGGCACAGGTCGAAGCCGAGGAGGACGCGGAGGAACTTGTAGTCGCCCGTCACCAAGAATTCGACCTCGACGGGCTTGTCGTGCTCGTACCCGGGGATCAGGGTGAGCGGGTTCTCGTTCAGGTACTCGACCATGTCGGCGAGGGGCTTGATGCGTGGGCGCAGGTTCTCCTCGCTGTCGCTACCGCCGAAGAGCATTAGGGGCAGGAGGGCGTAGCAGCTCTGAACGCCCTTCAGCGGGTGGTACGCCTGCGTCCCGTCCTCCTCGATGACGTAGTAGCCGTCGACGATTGCCACGATGCAGGTCATGCCGTCGGTCGTGGAGACGCTCTTCCCGCGGAACGCGATCGTCCCGTCGCCCGCCAGGCGGACTCGAGGTCTGATCTTCTTCCCCCTGTGCTTGTGCAGCGGGACGAAAGCGCTGATGAGGGCCGACAGGGCGGGCGTCGGCGTGACAGCTCTGCGGGGCGGCGGCGCTGCCGCCTCTCCGCCCGCCGCCGGCGCTGCCGCCTCTCCGCCCGCCGCCGGCGCTGCGCTCGACGGAGGCACAAAGAGCTCGAGCATGACGCCCGGCTTGCCCTTGTTCTCCTCGTCGCCGACGCCCGCCGCTGTTTCGACGATCTGCACGATCTGCACCGCTCGGTGAGCCTCGTCCCTCACCCCCGCCCCGCGCGCGCGCGCCGCGCCTTCTCGAGGTCATCGTTGACCTTGCCCCGTAGCTTCGTGATGCAGTGCTTCGACGGGAGGAAGGCTCGCAGCCCCACGAAGTGCTTCTTCAGGGCCTTCTTGAGGAGCTTCGTGAACTCAAAGTACGTCGCCTGCCCGGGTCGGTTTAGAACGGGATGGGGGGTTAAAACATTCGAGAAAGGGCGCACGTCCGAGATGCAGTGGCGGTCCTTCCACTCTAGAATCTCGCAGTCGGGAAGGTGTCCCGCAGCTTCCTGCAGGCGATGCTCATCGCCTTCTTCACTTGCAGCTGACCCGATTTGCTCGTTTCCAGGGCTCGTTGGGCCTGCGGACGGTGGTTCAGAAAGGTGCTCTTCTCCAACGATTTTGTAGCCTATTAAAGTACGATTCTCGGTAGCTCTTTTTATGTATAATAACGCGCACTGCGTGTGGCCCGATGATGCTCACGAGGCGGCGTGCCTCCGCCTCCAGCGCCTCCCTCCTCTTCTGATAGGCGCCCTCCTCCTCTCCTTTGTTCCTGGGGCGCCCTGGATAAGCATGCATATGCCTGCGCGCGCGCCGCCCCGCCTTGTACCTCGCGAAGTTCTTTTTAAACATGGGGAGGCGGATCTGGATGTCCGGACTCGCAGCGTTTAGAATCGTCGAGAGCAGCATGCGGAGGAACCGCGTGCGCCGCTGCCTGGACGTATCCGAGCATCCCTTCCCAGGGACCTGCCTAGCTATGCGCGAGATGGTCGCTGCACGCTGTGCCGAAGTCCGCGGGACCTTGGCGCGCTTCGACTGGTGCTCCTCCCTAAGCTTCTTGTTCTCCGCCTCAAGCACTGCGATGCGCTCGTCGCGCGCTTTGAGCGTCGCCTTGCGGACGATCCGCTCCTCAGGCGGCACATCTTCCTTGCCGCGAGCGCGTTTCGGGGCGGTGCCGGGGCCGGGGGCCGGCCGCGGCGCCGGGCTCGGCGCCTCATTAAGAACTGCATTCGTCTGCTCGCGGCCGGGCAGAGAGCATACACTCGTAAGCGCGGGCAAGTCAAGTCATGACATCGAATTTGAATGAGCGGCATACCACGTCGGCGCCGAACGCGCGACGACCGCGCTGCTGCTGCTGCTCTGGGCTAATCTGAGGCGATTGCGGGCTCGCTGGAGCCGATGGCGACCCGGGTGGCGAAGCTGGAGGGCTCTGCAGGATGCACTGGAGGAACACAGCCACTGCGGTGGCCTCTTGAAGCGCCGCCGTGCAAGCTAAGCTATGCGGATACAATGGAGACGCAATGCCGCGCGCCTCCAGTTCCAGGTGGGCGTTTCGGCTGTGGGTGAGCACTGCGATGATCCGCATAAGCGCCTGGTACGCGACCGACGCGTCCGCCATCTCTAAAACGACTGCTGCGGGCGCTGGAAACGTTTGGGGCGCGGGCTGGGCCGCGGGACGGGGCGCGATGGGTCGCTGCATCGCGCGGGCGGGTTCAAAACTCGGAAAAAAAGATCGCGTGTACCTCCCCTGCCATCTGCGGAAGCGGCAGCTCCGAGCGCCGCGAGCAAGCATACACATCCGCGACAGTTAGGCGCCGAAGAGCAGCAGGCGAGCCCAGCATGCGCGATAATGCGCAATTGCGATGCATAGCTACCTTAGGCGAAGCGGCTGGTCCACCCGCGCGGTCCTTGCCGGCCGCGATGCTCGCTCGTCGATATGGGTATGACGCGCTAAGCAAGGGGAGCATGCCCAGACTGGGTACGCAAACTGCTGAACGTCCAACTCCAGCTGAACGCCCTGCAGCTGGTGGGCCTGAAGCAGCCTCAAGCGTTAGCTATGTCGCATCGACAGTGTAGCTATGTTAGCTGTGGAGCGAAGCATATGCCCGCTGACTACGTGTCCGAGGAGGAGGACCAGGAGGAGACCATCAACGCGCCGTGCAATCGCCCAATGACTTCGTCTGTCATCGAGATCAACAGCAGCGACTCGGAGAGCGATGGACCAGCGGCAGCGCGCCGAGCGCAGGGCGCGCATGAAGGCGGACGAGGAGCGCGCGCTCGAGGAGGAGGATGAGATCAGGCGGCGCCACCAGGCAGCTTTGGAGGTCAACCTCGCAATAGAGCGCGACTCGGTGAGGCCATACAAGCTGGCCGAGCTCAAGCAGTTGCTGGAGTACGCGCGCGCGTGGATGCGCGAGCACGAGCAGCTGTACGAGCAGTTCGAGGTCGCGCTGGCGCACAACAACCTCCTCGAGGCCATTAACCTGCGGTCGGAGATCCGCAAGCACCGCAGCACGGCGCGCTTCTGCGGGCAGGACCCCCTCGGGCTCTACGAGGAGGCGGCCTTCAAGCCTCTCTATGACAACGTGACGGCCTTGCAGCGGCGGGCGGGGCAGATGGAGCATTTCGGCGACAATCTCTTCAAGTGCGCGGAGCACTTCCAGCGGGTGCGCATCCGGCAGCAGCAGGCGGCGGCGGCGGCGGCGGCGGAGGCGGCGGAGGCGGCGGCGGAGGCGGACGGGGCTGCTGCTGCTGCTCGGTGCAAGCGCCGCCGCCTGCGTCGCGGCGACGGCGTGCTCGTCTCGCGGCCGGACGATGCCGACGACGAAGCGTAGCGCCGTTAGCCGCCCCCGCCCCGCCGTTAGCCGCCCCCGCCCCGCCGGCCCCGCCCCCGCCCCGCCGGCCCCCGCCCCGCCCCGCCGGCCCCCGCCCCGCCCCGCCCGCCCCGCCCCCGCCCCGCCCCGCCCCGCCCCGCCCCCGCCCGCCCCCGCCCCGCCCGCCCCGCCCCGCCCCCGCCCGCCGCCCCGCCCCGCCCCGCCCCGCCCCGCCCGCCCCGCCCCGCCCCGCCGGCCCCCGCCCCCGCCCCGCCGGCCCCCGCCCCCGCCCCGCCGGTCGCCGCCCTGCCGGCGACGGCGTCCTCGTCTCGCGGCCGGACGATGTCTGCAGCTAGAGTCACCAGCTGCAGTCTGCACCTGGCTTGAATACGACAGATTTACTAGTTATTCTGCTATCGTGCGCGCACCGTGGCACCGTGGCACCGTGGCACTCAGTGACTACCGAGAGTGGCGGGCGGGCTGGCGGGGCGGGCTGACAGGGCGGGGCGCCTGGCGGGACAGTCGGGGGCCTCCGGGACACTCTGGCAGTCCGGGGGCCTCGGGAGCCTATTTTCGCGCCATACAAGGCCTCCCCCGACCCTGCAGCTGCATAGGAGGCCTTATATAGTGCTTTAAAAAGGTTCTCTAAGCTTTTTTCGATGTCTCCCAGCTCCTGGGGCGATGGGCCCAATTTGGAAGGGCCAAAAGTCAGCAGAAGACTAGCTGTAACGTAGTGTATAGGCGTATGATGAGTCATATGGTATGACGGGTTAAATGGGCCCATCGCGGGGGCTTTGTGCAGGGCACTAAATAACGCCGTGTGACGCCTCTACATCTTGAATAAAAAGTTCTAATCAAGATACGAGGCTGCCGTGCTTCAATCGCAAGCCTCGGAGTGCAGATTCCCTGGCAGATCAAAAATTGCGAACGCGATACCGGGGTCGCCGCGCGCTCGCAGCCTTGCGAAACCTTGAGAGCGGATAAGATTGCCGCCGACAGCGAGCCCAGCTCCCCGCTCGCAGTGCAGCCGCGCGCTTAAGGCGCCGGCCAGCCACTTGGCCCGGCTGCAGCTGCTCCGGCACGGGCGGCCTCAGCCAGCCGGCACCATGCTATCGCAGCTTCAGCCATGAGCCTCGGAGAGGGCGGAAGTCTCCGAGGCTCGGTCCGCGATCCAGGGCAGGCGTGCGTATGTTCCAAGTTCGCGGGCGAGGGCGTGCGCCTCGCCGAATCGTTGTCGCGGCGTGCGCCTCGCCAGGTGTACTACAGTGCCACAGTGCCACGTTGTCGAAAGCGCGAGCCGCTCAGTCAGCCGAGTTTCCTCCGCTGGCCAACCGGGTACGCATACGCCCGGCCCGGCCCGGCATGCCACGAGAGCGCCCGCGGCGCTTCACGCGGTCTTCCTTCATCTCCGTGACCCGCTTCTGCGAGACGAGGTCGGTGGGGGCAGCGGCTGCTTGCCGCAGTGCATGGATTGCCAGCCCCAGGTGCGAGGCCTTGACTCATCCCGAGCTTCCCGAGCAGATTACCAGGCGCGCCGGCGTAGCTCAGCGCCGATTGGGTCTGGCACGGTCCGCCTTTGCGGCCGACCCCGGTTCCGTGCCCAAGCCGTTCCGACCTTCCCGAGCAGATTACCAGGCGCGCCGGGCGCACCTAGCTCAGCGTCGCCGAGCTTATAGGCTAGGCTTGCTCGGAGGCTCCGGATGCACGCACAGTTAGCCAACCCAGCCGCGCCCCGCGTCCCCGCCCGGCTGTCGTGTGGGCGACGCATGCGCAAAAGGAACACAAATTTTTCTCATCCGATGAGAGCTCTAGCTATGCAGGACGAAGCGAGCGGGCCGGGGCTAGCGCCCGATGGCGGGCGCCTCGAAAGGCGACGTCTCCGGCGGCACAGCAGCGTGTAGCTGCTGGACCGCGGCGACCCACCCTGCGACCCTAGGCCCCGGGGTTCCCGCATGAGCACGTCCCTCATGTAGAGATACTCGATAACGGCCTCCAGCTCCTCCACCTCCTTTATGTACATGCGCTCCTCCTTCCGCCACACCTTCGCCTCACGCTCCAACTCCAAGTCCCAATTCCTCTTCATCCTTGAGACCTGCGCCGCGCCGCGTTACGCGCCAGCGGGCGCACGCACGCGTGTGGGCAATCGCGGACCTTGTTTTCCAAGTCATCCACCTTCGTCTGCAGCGCAGCGTTCTGGTTCTGCAGCTCCTCGCACTCCTCTTCGAGGTTTTTGACCCGAGTCGCTCTCTGCGGGCGCCGGAGGGACCGCCGTCAGCAGCGCATTGCGGGCGCCGGCGGCGCGGGCGGCGCGGCGGCCGGCGGGCTCACCAGACTGGCGTTGAGCTGCATCATCTCCTTCTCCAGCTGAGCGATCTTCTCCTCCCGTTGAGCGATCTGCCGCTGCTTCTCCCTGTTGGCCCACCGCAGATCAGGGAGCTCCCGCTCCAGGGAGCTGCACTTCTGTTGGAGCTCCTCACGCTGCGCCGGTGCACGGAGGAACACGTCGACTTTCGCCTTCAGTTGATTGGCGAGCTCCGCGCCAGTTAGACCCTTGTCTAGGACATCCTGCGGCCCGAATCAGCGAGGCAAGCTGCGGGCGAAGCGCACGGCGGCGTGAAACGGCGCGCGCACACGCTGCTGAAGGTACTCGATCGCTTCAAGGAGCTTGGACGCCATGCGAACCGCATCGGAAACCCGCTTGCAGCCGGTGAGCCTCCGATAGAGTGCGGCGTCCTCCTCCTCGATGCGAAAGCGGTGCCGCCCGGGCTTGTCCCAGGGGTGAATCGATCTTCCTCCTCGCCCGTCATCTCGACATCGCACTTGCGCCGCTTGCACTGCTGCTTGGTGGACGTGGCGGGCTTCTTCGGGGCTGGCTTCTTCGCGGCTGAGCTGGCAGGCGACGGCGCGACAGAGGGATCGTCCATATACCGCTCCATGGCAACGAAGGGATCCTCATATTGCTCGCTCGGTGCCGCCGCGGGCGAAGGCTGGGAGGTCGCCGCCGCTGCCCGCTTGCGACTCACGCGCTTAGGCATGTCCACGGGGGTCGCTGGCGAGGCCGCTGCCGCCGGCGGCTGCGTGCGTGGAGGCGTGGCCGGCTGATCATGCGAAGGCTGCGATTGCGAGGGCGCAGCTACTACCCGCTTGCGACGCGGGCGATCAGGCGTGTACACGGGGGTCGCTGATGAGGCAGCTGCGACAGGCGGCGTACACGGCTGTACAGGCGTACCCCCCCCCAAAGGCGTCCCTGGCGTCTCACAGCAGCCGCTGCCGGGGCTCTGCTCGAGCTCTGAGCGTACTGGCGAGACTTGTGGGGAGTCGCTCCCGCCCGCCGGCTCCGCCGCGGGAGGCGCCAGCGCGACCGCGGCCGTCGCATGCGCAGCTGGCGCTGCATGCGCAGGCTGAACGACTTGCTCGCTCAAAGCTGCGTCGCCAAAGTCGTCTGGATTCACGTCCTCGCCGAGGTCGTCCTGGCTGCCGCAGGTGCTGCCGCCAATCTGGCCGTGCCGCGGCCTGCCATCGCTGGCGCCGCCCAGCCACGCTCTAATGGAACCGAACGCTGAGCCGACCTTGGCAGACAGCACAGAGAGCGGCATCTCGATCGCCGAACGCTAAGCTATAAGCGCTTTTGCTTTTCCCGCGCAAGTCCGTGGCTGGCCGCAATCTAGCTGCAGCTGGCCGTGGCTTGGAAGGGGGGGGAGATGGCTTGGGGGGGATATAGAATTTGGTCTAGCCAGCTCGAACTCGAACTCAGCCGGCTGATAGCCGCCGTGACACGGCCGTGTTCAAAATTCAAATTCCATCCATTGTTAAAGCTCGCGAACTAGCGGGATGTCCAAAAGGTCGCGCCGTTTTCGGCCCGTCGAGGTCCGTCCGGGGCCGTCTGCGACATGCGAAACAGCTCCTTACCGGCGCGGCGGCGGCGGCGAGCTACTATGATACTTATACAAAAATCCCAACACTAATACTGTTACCGATGCAGATCTCTCAGATGAGGTTAACGTTCACGAGGTCGAGGTCTCGGGTCCAACGGGTCCGAGCAACCAGTCTCTGGAACTTGCAAATGAACTTCGCTGAGCAGGAACTGGGGCTACGCTAGTGAAACGAAACGAAACGCGTACGGTGTACAAACAATCTAGCTATAGGCAAATGCGAACACCTCAAGTAAACACTCTGTCAACCATACGCGATCTAATACATGTACAGCCGCACACAAATGCAATAGAAACTCTGATCTAGAGCTTAAAGCCTTGAAGCTTGCTTCTTTGCACTTTGGAGGGGCCTTACTATCGCGCGGCCGACGCTCCGTAGTCCAGCCCGACCGAACTCCAAACCCAGCGAACATCGACCGCCCAGCCGCGGCCCCATGCCCGCCACCTCAGCGGAGACAGCAGCCACACCGTCGGATGCGCCCCCGGACGCACCGACGCCCCGCCCGCTGCTCACGGTCGCCTTTTTGAATGTCGAAAGCCTTGCAGGCATACCTCGGCGCATCTGGCTCACCGGATGGCTCAAGCGTACCAAAGTGGACGTCCTCGGCATCGTTGACCACCGGCTCAATCCGAAGCAGATCGCGGCCCTTACGCAGCGCATCGAATCATCGTGGCGCGTGCTCATCCCGCCCGCCGCAGAGCTTAAACCCAACGTCTGGAGCCGAGGCACCGGTTTCCTCGTCCGCAAAGCCATCCCGGCCCTCCCCGGTGCTACAGCCACGCTCGTGCCCCTCCCGCCCACGCCGGGCCTGCGGCCGCACGATGCTTCACTACTTCGCCTCTCCAGCGACACCAACGCATACAGCATTATCTGCCTCTACGCCCCTAATGACGCGGCCTCGCAGAAGCGCCTGGCGGCAGGCGTCACCCAGGCGATCGAATCGCTCCAGCTTCCCCCGAACGACGCCCTCATTCTAGGCGGCGACCTAAACGCCTACGCGCTCCCGCATTTAGAAAGCCGCCGCCGTGCCGGCGCACCGCCCCCCTTCGGGCACTGGTCCGATCTCATGGCTGACTTGGACCTGTTCGACGAACATCGCCGCAGGCGGCCGCGAGACCGCATATACACGCGCTGGCACCGCAAGACGAACCGCTTCGACCAGAACGCGGCGCGACTGGACTACGTCCTCCTCTCAGCCGACCTCTGCGTCGCGGCGGAGCGCGTCGGTATCCTTCGCACGGCGGGCGCGGCCCCGCGCCCTGACCACGACGCGGTCTACGCGCGGCTCCATACGGACGCCGTCATCGCGCCCCGGGCGGCCCGCTTCAGGCTCCACGACCGCATCCTCCACTTCCCGCCGTTCCAGCGGTCCGTGCGGGCCTGCACGGCCGAAGCGCTAACTCGCCAGCCGGCTCTCTGCACCGTGGAGTGGCAGCGCTGGCTCGACGAGCTCTTCGCTGAATACAGGGAGATCGCCCGCCGTACCCGCCCCAGGCTGACTCGGAGGTCCGAGACGCCCGCGAAGTGATCGCAGGCCTCTGGCGCGACGCGGAACAAGCGCTCCAAGACGCGGAGGTAGACACCACCGAAGAAGACTACGCGGTCGCCGATATGGGCTACCTGACCATCCAGGAAGCAGCGCTCGACGCCGCAGACGCGGCTCTTAGCTCCCGCAAGCACCTAGAACGCTCCCTCGCGCACGCGCACACAGTCCCCCCCGAGCTCGCCCGTCATATTAAGTACTCCTCGGCCGACAACCGTATGCGCTCGCTGCAGCCGTACCCCCGCGAGAGGGTACCCCGGCGGCCACGACGGAGGAAGACATGGCGGCGCACGCCTGCGCATACTACACGGAGCTCCTCGCGGCCCAACGCCCGCTTCCCCCCGACCTCCCGGCGGCCACGCCGCCCTCGGCTCCGGCGGCCCCGGCCCGCCGCCAAGAACCACGGGCAACGGAGCATTCCAATGCTCGCCCAGGCACCACCACGGGGTCGGAGCCTGAAGGCGCTCGCCCGTACCAGGGAACGGCTAGGCCGAACCCGCAGACCACGGGGCCCGAGCCGGAAGGCGCTCGCCCGTCCTTGGAACCGGGAGCCTCGGGCCCCGTGGACGTGACGCCGGAAGCCACCGCCGCTTTCCCGGCGGTCGTCGAGAAGCTGCGCGCTGCCCACCTTCTCACCCCCGCCGACCCCCTCACGTGTGAGGAAGCCGAGCTCTTGTCCCGCTGCCTCGATACAGCGCCCCCGCCCTTGCACCCCCCGATGTGCGCCCCCTATACGGTTGGCGAGATCGAGGAAAGCCTAAAAGAGATGAATAAGTCGACAGCGCCGGGCGAGGACGGCCTCTCTGTAAAGTTCTATCTCACGTTCTGGAACATCCTCGGCCCGATAGTCACAGAAAGCTATAACTGCGCGCGCGCGCTGGGCACCCTATCGGAGCGCCAACGCACGGGGCTAATCCAACTGCTCTATAAGAAAGGAGACCGCGATAAAATCCAGAACTGGCGCCCAATCACCCTCCTGCAAATAGACCGCCGCCTCTTCGGAGCGGTTCTCGCGAAGCGCATAGCGCCCGCCTGCCAGCACACTATCAGCTCCGTCCAAACGGGCTTTATGCCGGACCGCACCGGGGCAGACAACGTCTGGCAGATGCAAGCCGTCATCCGTCACGCGGACCGTACGGACCAGCATGTCGTGATACTAAACACCGACTTCGAGAAAGCGTATGACCGCGTAGAACACCTCTATGCGCTCCGGGTCCTAGCGGTCCAGGGCTTCCCGCCCGAATTCCTCGCCGACGTCCGAGCTATCACGAAAGGCGCTAGATCAAAAGTTATGATCAACGGGCAGATCTTCCCAACCATCATCCCGGTTACGCGCAGCGCTCTCCAGGGCGACCCATTCGCATGCATGTTCTTCAACACGCAGCAGGAGCCCACCACGCGAGACATCCTCGCGGACCCCGAAATCACAGGCGTACCCGCCCCTCGGGACCCCGGGATCGAATCCAAGCTGGTCCAATACGCCGACGACGCAGCGCACTCGCTCAAGATCAATCCCCGCAGCCCAGACCCTGGCCTGCCCGTTAAGAAAACCATAGCTAAGTACCAGAAAGCAGGGAAGTACAACGGCTCCTCGCTCAATCTCGGCAAAACCGAAGGCATGCTCGCGGGAGCCGCAGCACCGACAAAGCGGCCCGGCCACCCAATCACCCTCCCAGCATGGACCCAAGCGATTCCGATCCGCTGGGTCAAGTCCACGTCCACGCTCGGTATCCCGCTCGGCCCGAGGGGCGAATTTGACGCCCGCCCTTACTGGGCTAAGCGTGTAGACGGGATGCGCAGCCGGAGAGCTCGCTGGAACCTGCGCGCGATGCGCGTCCACCAACGCGTCTACGTAGCCACGGCCATCGTGGCGTCTGTTAATATGTACGCGGCCGCGTTCCTTCCGTGCCCCCCGTCGGCCCTCCAAGCCATTAAGGACGAATACTGGGCAGCAATATGGCCCTCGTCCGCAGATGCACCCGCCCGGAAGCGCAGCGCGCGCGGCCGGATATCACGAGCGAAAGCTGTCCTCCCACCGTCCAACGGCGGCCTCGGAGCACTCGACCTTGAGAGCCGCCTCCTGGCGCAAGCAGGCACGTACATTCGAGCGCTCTGTGACCCCTCCTTCGCGGTTTGGAAGCTTTTCGCCGCAGAAGAGATGCAGGAACTAGTGCCCAAGAAATACGCGGCGGCCGCGCAGGCCCTCGGCCTCAACGCGCTGGGCGCCGACCTCCGCTTCCGCCCGTATGCAGCCCTCCTCCCTGCTCAGGGGCCCCTCGCACCAGCGGTGCGCATCCTCACGCTCCTACGACCCCCGGAATCGGGCCCGACCCCCTCCGGTGCCCGCCGCACCGCGCAATCGCGTCCCTGCCGCTCACGCGGGATCGCCTCAGGGCGGAGCCGCTCTGGCTCAACCCGGTGCTCGCCCCGCCTGGCCAAACCTGGGGCATAGGCAAAATTGATGAAGCCCTCGCCGCCCGGCTCACTGCCGCCCACCAGATCACCGGCCCCGCGCCCCAAGACCTCTCCCAGGCCGCGTACACGCGCCTGAATGAAATCCGCGCCCAGGTCCGCCTTCGCGCAGCCCAGCTCGGCCTCGCCCCTCTCGACACGCCCCCCCAAGCTATCCTCCCCGGGCCGACCCTCGGATATGGCTGATCGCAGCCCCAGCAGAAGCTGGCGCTGGCCCCAGAAGGCCGCGCTCAGGCCCGATCATCTTCGCGACCCCAGGCACCCCGCCGCTGGGCTGCACGACCAGCACAATGCCCGACGGCACCATAGTAGGCCCGCCCGGCCCCCCCGCGCCCCTCCCAGCCGCCCCCGCGCTCCTCCCCCGCGCCCTGATCATCGCCGTCCCACCGGGGTCGGCGAAACAAAAAGCCCGGTGGCCAGACGGCCGCGCCGTGACCGCGGGCCGCCTCGACCGCGCCCCCTGGATCCACACCGGGCTCCTCTACCGGACCCCGACCGGCCCCCGCCCCTGGCTCCACTACCGCATCTCGGCGGGCTACCGCGCCCTCCGGGCCCAGCCCCCCCGCCCGGCCCCCGGCCCTCTCGCCCGCTTCGGCCCCCCGCCCCCCGGCAAATGCTGGACCCAGGTGTGGGGCGCGGGCACGCAACATGCCCACCTGTCCCCGTGGAACCGCGAGACCTGGCTCTGGGCCACCCACGCTTGCCTCCCCGCCGGCCAATTCCTTTTCCATATTGGGGCTCGCCCGACCCCGTTCTGCTGCGCCTGCCCCGGCTCCGATGTACCCCCCGATACCTCGGACCATGCAGTCTTCTACTGCGAGCCCGCGCGCGCGGCCTGGGAGGAACTGCTCGATAGGTGGAACGATTTCTACGGCACCTCTATCCCCCTCGAATGCGCGCACGCCCTCACCGGATTCCTAGCCGTCCCAGAAGAGCTTAAAAAGCGCCGCACCGGCTCCGCACGCCAGAGACGCGAATTCCGCATGCCTCGTAGCCTGCTAGCGGCCCTGGCGGGCCTCATGATCAGCGCTGCATGGTCAGCCCACGTCCGCGCCATCCAGGACAACGCCCCCGACAGCACCGACAACACGCCCCGCCGCCCTACCAAGAAATCGATCTGGCAAGCATTTGAGCGCGCAGTCTGGGCCCGCACCCTCCTAGAGCAGAGCAAGATCGAGCTCGCCACCCGGGGCCTCCCCCAGGACGCGACGCAGCCAACTTTAGACCCGGACACAGTGGCCTGGAACTGGGAGCCGGCCGACCCCGACGCGCCCCCGGACGCCCCGGCACCCCCACTCCCCCAGGCGCTCTGGACGGCAGACAGCTTCATTGCCACAGCCCACCGCTCAGCACACGAAACAACCCTCACCCGCGGGCCCCTCCTCGACCCGCCGCCGGACTCAGACCCCGACAGCGACGACTGAGGCCGCGGCGCCCGGACGCCGTCACTCCCAGGGGCACTTCAGCCCCGCCGGCCGCTCATGCGCGATCGCCTCCAGCCCGTTCGCGGCCGTCCCATCACCTTCCTGCGGACGGGGCAGAACAATGAGAGAAACAACGGGACCAGCTGCAGAGCCCCGCTGCGCACCAGGAAGTCCATCGCTTGATCGACGGTGAGGAACCGCCGAGAGTCCCGACCCCGGACCCCCGGCACCCGCCACACCTGGGCCAGAGCGCACTCCCGCCCCGGATAGGTCTCCGTCTGATCCCTGAGCGTAGCGCGAGAAGACGGCCCCCAGCGTGACCGGCGACACCGCGTCATAAGCGCTGACGAAATCCGCAGCACACAGCGCGCGAGGCGCAGCTGCGCACCAGATCGAGTAAATCCCGGGCCGAATCCCATGGCGCACTGCATAAAACGCCAGCGTACTCTTCTTCGCGACCTGCGAGCACCCAGGATAGGGCAGCTCGTAGAAGTACGCCCGTACTACGCCATCACGAAACATCGCGGCCGCGGCACGCAGATGCCCGCGGAGCGTCCTCAACATCGGGAAAGCCGCAGGCACGACCTCGCCAGGGCTCGAGCCGGCGCTCCCAACTACGACAGCGTCGTCCGCAAAACCGCTTAGAACCTCGCCATCGCTCAACTCGGCTGCAGCCGGGGTCGCAGAAACGCGGTCTTCGCCAACCGCAGCCCGCTTCGCCGAAGGCTCACCCGCGGACGACTCACTCCCGCTACGCTCCCGCTTGCAATCCGCCTCGCAGCCGGGGCCCGGCGCTCCCTCGGGCATATCCGCCATCGCTCCAATGCAAACTAGACCCCACCCCCCCCCTCGGGGGGTACAAGCCCCTCAATCATGGCCTAGTCCCAGATCCCCCCCTAGATCCCCATACCGGGGACCCCGGCGCTCATTCCCGCCAAGGCACCCCGTTGCGACGATGGCGTTCGTCGCCCCGCCCTTCCCGCTGCGCCTACGGGCCTCATCAAGCCCTTCCTCGTCAACGCCGCAAGGCCGGTCTCGCCCAAGGCTGTCGTCGCCGCCGCCGCCGCGGCCCGCACGTCGACGTCGTCTCCACCCGCGTCGCCGAAGCCCGCGCGCCAATCCTCCTCTAAGTCGAACGAGAGACTGAAGGAGAAGCAAGCCGCGCAAGCGCCGCCGCCGCCGGCGCCGGCCGAGGCCGGCCCGTCCAAGGGAACTAAGGTGAATCCCGTGCTGGCCGCGCCGAGCCCGGCGCTCACGTCCCCAAACAGGGCCGTGGGCGTCCGAAAAACTCCAGCCAGCCCAAGCGCGCCTCGCCGCGGACGCAGAAGAAGGCGACGGCCCCAACGGCGCCGGCTCATGACGAGGACCAGGCGAGGCCCATCCCTCATACCCGAGCATCGCGCGCACTAAACAGAGATTATACGCAGCCCGATGAGCGGCAGCCGCTCCTCCAGGAGGCGCTGCCCGTGCCTAAGCCGCTGCCGACCAAGGCCCCGCCGGCGCCCCGCAACACCAAGCGCGGCAAGATGCTCACAGACCGGTCGAAGCGCACTCTCGTGCTGTCAAAGCTCAAGGCCGACGCCGCCGTCCTTTACGACAAGGAGCTAGTGCGCGCACCCGCCCCGAAGGCCGCGCCTCTAAAACCTGATCCCCGGCCCGGAACCGCGCTCGCAGTACAATAAGCTGATGAAGTTCGGCGACGGCGTCGATTTCACCAAGTTCCCGGACCTCGTCGAGGCGGATGGCACGCTGCGGCAGGACTACCTCGAGATCATCGCGAACAAGGCCCTCGAGGCGATCGGCTGGCTCGAGCGCGCCAGCCCCGTCATGACGGAGGTCTACCTGATCGGCCGCCACAAGAAGGTGGCCCTCCTCCACCTCACCGACATCGAGGTCTCGATGGAAATGAACCGCGAGCTCCGCACCCGCTTCCCCGACGCGCGCGGCTGCCTCGCCGAGATCGAGCTCGCCCTCGGCCACGCGCACCGCACGCTCAAGGTACGCCGTCGCGCGCGCCGAGTGCGCGCACGTGCCGACGCTGGGCCCCGGCCCGCAGATCCGCTTCTGCCAGGACCTCTCCGTCGCGAGCCGCCACGCGGTCTACGCCGGCCTCACCGACGAGCAGCGCGAGCTGGGCTGGTCCTACCGCATCTTCTGCGGCATCCCGGGCGTCTACACCGACGAAGCCTTCGACGAGATGGCCCGGGTCCGCATGCCGAGCCTCCGCTAGCCCAGATAAAGAAAGATAAAACCGAGCCTAGCAATGGCCCAACCGCCGCGCGACCCCGCCTAAGCCCCGGCCCGTCTGCACAGTCGGTCTGGCTCGAGCCCGCCGTCGTCGACGGCAAGATCAAGACCGTGAACCTCACGGCCGACAAGCCCCGCCGCTTCAAGCGCGACGGTGACAACATCGCCGTCCTGGGCAAGGAGATGGAGCCCGTGCCGGACTCCGACGACTCCGAGGGCGAGGAGCAGGAAGTCCGCGCCCCCACTATACCCCGCCCGACGGCCCGGTACCCCTCCGCTCACACACGCGAGGCAGACGCTCTACCCCGACTCGGTGGCCCTCGAGGCCACCAAGAACAGCAAGAAGATCTCCCGGGAGCACCGCATCAACTACCCCGACGGGGTGGGCGGCCGCGCGTCCTACCGCCCCGGCCACTCCACGGGCGCACGCCGGCTCAACCGCCTCAGCGCCCTCAACGAGGACAAGACCCCCGAGGAGGCCGCCCAGATCGCGGCGGACCTCGCCGCCCAGTCCCGCAAGCGCGCGATTGAGCGCTTCGGCCCCGACGCCGTCAAGAAGCGCAAGGGCGGCGCCGCCGCCCCGCCCCCGCCGCCGGGGCCGCCGCCGCCCCCTCCGCCGACGCCTCCGCCGCCGCCGCGGCCGCCGCCGCCGCCGCTGCCGTCGCCGCCGCCGCCGCCGCCGCCGCCGCCCCGGCGCAGGCCGCCGCCCCGCGCCCGCCCCGGGCCCGGCTCCCGCCCCGGCCCCGGGCCGGCCACCATCTCGCTCACCAACTACCAGGCGGCCCAGCGTGTGCTTGCCGAGCTCACCTCGGCCCTCGGGGGCCCCGCCGCCATCGAGGCCCTCCTGGCCGGCCGCCGGGCGGCCGCCGCCGACAACGCGGCAGCGTAGACCTCCCCCCTCTTTTCGATCCCAACGGCCTCGGCCCTTTCGCCCTTTCGGCCTCAGTCTCCTTTTTCACTTTTCTCTCTTTACAATTCGCGGTAGCACGACTGCCAAAGAAGGGGGCCTCATGACGAGCCCACCGCCCCCCTCTCTGAGTTAGATAGCTCCATGAAGCAATGTCACCTCCCTACCCCGCCCCCGCGCAAAGCCCTGCCCACCTGCGGGCCCGCCCCCTCCTAAAGCTTTTCCCCCGGCCCAGAAGCTAGTGACAGACTAGCCCCACGGCCGGTACCCCCGCCACGCCCCTCTGTCCCCCGAACACACTAGGGCGCCCACCCCGCTCGCAACCGACCGCCCCCGCAGCCCCCCCCGATAATGCCTCTCACCAGGACCACATACTCCCCGCGCCCCACACGCCATAAAAAGAAGGGGGCGCGCCCGCTACCCTAGCCCGCGCCGCCCCCACCCCCCCCTCCCCACCCCTCTTCCCCGCCCGATAAGATTGGCCTCCTCGGCGCCGACGACCCCCCGCACCTACACTCAAGAACACGACAAACGACCCCCTACCACGCCTCCACCCACAAGAGAAACGCTCAGCTGTAGCGTCGAGGCGCCTATCCCTGTGTTCCGGCCTCAGGTTATGCTCTGACCCAGAGTTCGGCCTATTCCGAACCGGTAGTGCGTACGATGATGTTACTGAACAAATACAATCGCCACCGCCCTTGATATGGGCTTTGTGAAAAAAAAAAACGTATATTGCAGATCTAGAGCGAGCTCGCACTCGGACCTGAACACATACAGAGCGGATGTAGAGCCGGCGCCGACCTGTGGAAAAGGAAGCCGTATCATCAGTGGACTGCAGCAGGAGGTAGATCTGCATATATATATATATATATATATATATATATATATATATATATATATATATATATATATATATATAGCTAGCGCTGGCGCCGGCTCTCTAATTTGTATCTAGAATGATAGCATTAATATTGATACATATAGCAACGATAGAATGCAAATGTTACCAACGGATCTCGATTCTCGATCGGCGGTTGAATTCGAATTTCAAAATTTAGATTGCCTATTTCATCTAATTATATAACGCCAGATCCGTACTATAGCTATGATAGTACAGCTGCAACTCTAGATCTAGTACTATAGGTATAGCTAGTGCAGCTGCAAATCATGAATGAATCACCTTGTCCGAGGCCTAGGACCGTTCAGTTGAGGCGCCGCCCGGAGAAAAGCACTGCGAGCGTATTTGCAAGTCAGTTCCGGTTTATAAAGATCTAGAGTGCTACGAATACAGCCACGATCTAGGCTTGATCTGCGCAGACCAGGGGACATGCAAAGATGAAGCCTATTAGCAGTCGTTGACCATGAGGGGCTGCGGGGCTCTAGAACTCAACGAGTCTAGATCCTGGCATTATCTTTAAGAATTCAACATTGACGTCTGAAAACGTGACACCTTGACGTCTGAAACCGTGACTCGGTGATCATGACCCATGGCCGGCACCTAGCTAGCACCTTCGGCAAGATAGATACACTGGGAGCCAGGAATTAAGTTTACCACATGGTAAACTTGCAACTTCACTCACTTAGGGCTGACTTTACCACACCTGTCTTTACCCCACCTAGGAAAGCCGCGCGGGGGAGCACTGCTGCCGTGCTAAATGTGCTTAGCTAGGCATAAGTGCATGGGATCCATTGAGCGCCGATGGCCCGGTAGCTTCTGTGGTCCGTCGTGGATGCGAGCACAACTCGTCAAGAGAGCGACGCATGCGGGCTGCCTTGACTGGTTCAAGTGTTCTAAAAGGTCGTTTAGAGACGATTTGCAGCTTTTAAGGGGAGGTTGTTGGGCGGCCCGACCTCGGCCAACTTCACCCAGGCCCGACCATTATGAGCTGGGGCGCAGCGCACAGCGCTTTGAATGCGGTAAGCATTGATTTCAGCTACGTTACAACCGAAGTACGGCTGCCACATCGGTGCTCTTGAGACCGATGGCTGCCAATGGTTGCGTACCGAACGCTCAGACCGAGCGCCGCCGAGGTAGCCGGCGGTGCTAACGCCTCTAGCTAGCTAGATCGCGTGCTCTAGCTAGTTCTCCGACCGCCGGGTGCCGCCGTTGGAGCCTTGCTGGTGCGGTGGTCGGACGGGTACCCCCTGCGAGTAGTTCCCCCGGGCAAAGTCGCCGGGGCAAAGTCGCCGGGGCAAACTTGCCGGGGCGAAGTCGCGGTTTCCGGAGCGCAGGATCTGGAGCTGTGTTCTGCTAGCGTCCAAGTGCTGTCGGCGTGGCAAGCGGTCAAAGTGCTGTCGGCGTGGAAGCGTGGCACGTGGCGCTCGAAAAGGTGCGCCGGAGGCCTTCTTTCCGCACCCATAGCGGCCTTGCGCGTGCGTCCGTGCGGCCTCCCTTGACAGGAGCGTCTCTCGCGCGGGGCAGCTCCGACAGCGGAGTAGGCAGTCGGCTGCTTCTTCAGGCGCGGCGGTCTCGGCGATCGCTACTGCGATGTCGGCGGAGCCAAACCGCTCCGTCGAGGTGAGCGTTTTCGCGGACTTGCGGTACTACCCGTGGGGCATCCAGGACCCTGAAGAGACGCAAGGTACTTGTCGCTTTTGCGACCAGGATGCCATACCATAGAAAACCCCTGTGCAGTTCCTGTGCGAGGCATGGCTGTGCGATTCACGATCAATGTTTCGGAGTCGTGGCCGGAAGCGTTAGTGGCCGATGTGTGCCGTGAGTATTTCGTGCCCAAATCCAATGTAGCGCTGTATTGGTACAACCCAGAAACCAATGGATTCGAGCGGCCGGTGCGAAAGTTCCTTGCGTCTGACGATGATTTCTGATGCGGCTTCCGCGAATTCACGCGTGCGCGTGCATGCGCACAGACATCGAAACCACAGGGACCATCTCCAGGCGATCTCTTCTACCTCACGGGCGACCAATTTCCGCCGGGAGCGGAGCCCGCACGATACCTGGCAAGATTGGCCGCCCGTTTCTCAAAGGCACCAGCGACGGCAGCGACGCAGAACAGCGATGCTCTAGATATAACTTCGCTCGTGCCGCCACCGCTCGACACGCGCGGACTCCTTTGTCTGCGCGCGACGCCACCAGTCGAGAATATTAATGAAGGAAACAGCTCCGTAGCGGTGCATGTTGTAGCGGACGATTGGAGAATTATGTCAGGTGCCCATTTATCCCGTTTCAGAGACATTTCTTACAGAATTAATGGGCCTGTGCAGATCTTGTGCAAGTCAATGATCCGGATTCGGGGTCGTGGCCGGACGCGCTGCTGGCGCGGGCGTGCAGCGAGTTTCTCGTACCGAAAAACAATGTAGCGCTGTATTGGTTCAACCCAGAAACCAGTGGATTCGAGCGGCCGGTGCAAGCTTTCTTTGCGTCTGACGATGATTTCTGATGCGGCTTCCGGATCCGCGAATTCACGCGTGCGCGTGCATGTGCACAGACATCGAAACCTCAGGGACCATCACCGGGTGATTTCTTCTACCTCGCGGGCGACCAGTTCCCGCGGGGATCCGGAGAACGAGCGCAGGCCTCGAACTACCTGTCGCGAATGCGAGCCATGATTGCTCTGGAAAACATCCGCTCAATGGCGACGTATAGTGCTAGCTAGCTTCATTATTCCTGATGCACTACGCGTACGGCGCCGGCTTCGTCTCGAATACGAATTCGACCAGCATGTATATTCTCTAGTGGTTTTCGCATACATGGCTCTCTAGAGAATTCGAACTCTTCGATTTATGCGACCGCTAGCGCTCCGCGGCAGCGTTGTCCCAAGGCCGATACGCTCATTTGCGGCAAAGGATTCGAATTAAGAAAAATACAGCAATCTCTGCGCAGACGAATTCGAATCTCTGTTCCGCTCAGCGGCTAGCTATAGCGTGCATGGCGCCGGCGGCCACGACTTCGAATAAGATGCAGCTGTCGGGCCGCTAGGGGCCTTGAAACGGGCAATAGCTAGGATCCGAAAACGGTCGCCAGGAAGGGCGCGTGCTCGACTTCTGGGATCACCGAATCCCTCGCGACGTAGTACAGATCATCCGGGGATGGCCCTGGACTCGACCTCTGTGCACGCGCAAGCGTGAATTCGCGAATGCCGCATCATGATCAGAAATCGAGGGAAGACGGAAAGATATCTTGCACCGGCTCGAAGTACTCGGCAAAGAACTCGAGGTAAATGAAGCACCGACTTGCTGGGTCGTATCGATACATCATCAGCGCATCAGGGTGCGCGTGGTATGTGCTGCGGACGAGTTCACGGTACGCAGCCTCCAGAAGATCTGTCTGCCACGTCTCTGAAACATAGATCTTCAATCTAACAGGCCCTGCGCTGTTTAGATTAGGGCACAAGCTTAAGGCATCGATGCAACCGTGGTCGCACCTGTCATATCAGTGATGCCCACCGGAAGGGGCCGGCAGTCCCCGAGAACGCGCACCTCGACAGAGCTGCCCGCGTTCTCGAGCCGCGATCGCGGCGCGTACAGAGCAATCAGCGCTTCCGACTCGGCGACCTGCTCTTCTGTTGGCTCTGGTACTGGTGGCGCCGACCGCGGCTTCCGTGAAGTAACGAGCTGTTTTCGAATACGTTTCCCCATGCGGTAAGCATCGATCTCAGCTACTTTACAAACGAACTACGAGCGCCAAGTTGGTGGTCTCGAGCTCGAGACCGATGGCCGCGTACCGAACGCTCAGACCGAGCGCCGCCGAGGTAGCCGGCGGTGCTAAAGCCTCTAGCTAGCTAGATCGCGTGCTCTAGCTAGTTCTCCGACCGCCGGGTGCCGCCGTTGGAGCCTTGCTAGTGTGGTGGTCGGACGGGTACCCCCTGCGCGTAGTTCCCCCGGGCAAAGTCGCCGGGGCAAAGTCGCCGGGGCAAACTTGCCGGGGCGAAGTCGCGGTTTCCGGAGCGCCGGATCTGGAGCTGTGTTCTGCTAGCGTCCGAAGTGCTGTCGGCGTGGCAAGCGGTCAAAGTGCTGTCGGCGTGGAAGCGTGGCACGTGGCGCTCGAAAAGGTGCGCCGGATGCCTTCTTTCCGCATCCATGGCCATGGCGGGGTTAAGCTGCGCGTGCGTCCGTGCGGCCTCCCTTGACAGATGCGTCTCTCAGGGATGGATGCACACGAGGAGACGAAACGCGAGTTCGAAGAGAGCGGCCAGGAGCGTGCGGAGAAACGCCAGCTGGAGACTTTCCAAGACGCCGGGGCGAACTTTCCGGAGCGAAGTCGCATGAGCGCTATTAAGCGCCCGCGTGCCGGAGATGCGTATGATGCGAAGGACGCAAAGGATGAAGTACGCGCGGTCACACTTCATATCGCTACATCCAGCGTGCGTCTGCTCGCTCGCGCTTCGAATTCTTTGCTCGCTCGGCCACAAATTTAAACCACGCGCGCAGGAGATGCCCGTGGTCACTCTCGAAATCTCCAGCCCCGCCTGCATCGTCGTGCGGCCCGCCCGCCGGCGCCCTCTTGCTCGTTTTCTCAGACCAGCCGGCTTGCCATTGGCACAGGACCCGGAGCAGAGCACCTTCAAGCCCAAGCAGCGGCTGCCGGCAGAGGGGCTGGCCATCATCGAGGCCACCCTGCGTGCCCACCAGCCCCGCACGGTCGCATTGCGGCTTGAGAAGTGCGCGCGGCTCCCGAGCGCCGCCTCGTGCACTAAGTGCAGCCCGCAGCGCCCGCCTCGAGGACATTCCGGCATCGCTGCAGGATATCCTCGTCGAGAAGGTTGCGCACATCCACCTCGTCGGCGAGACCACGCTGCACCCGTTCCCAGAGGAGAACGCAGAGTCGGCCCTCGTCTATGCTACTATGTCGGACCTTCGCAAGCGTGGGCTGCTCACGATGACCATGTCGCCCGAGGTGCGGCACGGCCATGGCCAGCTAGCGCCCTCCCTTTCCTCGACCCCGCCCATCTGCAACCCAGGTACCCTGGCTCGTGGACCCCCTCAAGTTCGTTTGCGGCAAGTTGCCACCCTACAACAAGATTTTCCAACGGTTTAACACCTTCATGGAGCACATCTACGGCCCCTTCCTGTGAAATCAATCAGGGCAGGCACTCGTTATGCACTACGGCGCCGACATGTAATGCGCTACCTCAGTAGCTCTGAAACCCTGACTTCAATTAAATAGTGCACGCCTCCGCCTCGCCTATCGCCGGAGTCGACATTAGCAGTTGACGACGCTCAAATGGCAGGCGCGCGCTTTAGGCGAGAAAGCGCCATCGCTGAGCTACATGAAGCTCTCCACGCGTACATTCATGGGTTGCCGCTGCCCACAAGGGAGCCGACAAGTCGACAACCGGCATCTTCGATGACAGGTGCATGCACATGCAGTTTTGCGGTCAAACCAGAATTGAGGAGAAACAGATCAAAAACCAAACCAGAACCAAGCTCGCCAAGATGTTCGAACCAGGGTGAAAGTGTCCAAATGGATTCCTGGTGCGAGGGTATCCGGGATTAGCTATGTGTCACTTGCAGTGATGTGTTCGGCATCGATACCGGTATATTCGGATCCAGGGTATTGATTGAGTTTCCAGCTCAATCGCGAGCGTCTGCAGCTGGCATGGCTTATGTGAAGGCAGCACAGAAAACCCATCGTGACATTCTTGTGCATGGTACACTCAAGATCTAAATATCGCGCGCAGTGATGTGTTCGGCATCGATACCGGTATATTCGGATCCAGGGTATTGATTGAGTTTCCAGCTAAATCGTGCGCACACATACATATGTTATTGAGTCCGTTCTGCTAATCCTTATAATCTCTGCGAAATGCACTTGCAGTTTGCGAAATGCGAGAGCGCAATCCCAAGTTCTTCGAGAGCCTTGAAACAAAGTAGTTTGAATTACACAGCTCTCTCGTCAAGAACTGCTCCACGTGCACCAGCACAAGACGAGAAGCACATGTTGGTGTCGCATGCAGGTAAAAACCATTGCACGTTAATCAACACATGAATTAATTGAATGTATACGCAGGGTTTCTATTCGCTGTTCCCTCTTATGCAGTACGTACACTACCAGGAATCTCGATAAATATAGCCAGCGAACAGATCTAGAGCGAAGCTTACAGACGGTATATCTTTCCAATAGACTATTACCATCCGGACTTAAGCATTTCCTTGCCTCCCCAAAACTCTATTGCTAGAATAGTTATAGCAATCAGAAGGTCAGGTACATATGCACGCAGACATGCAGCTTGTTAAAGATCCGGCCGCGGAGGTAAGGCTCCTAGGAAACGGTACAGGTAGAATTTGTAATGTAGAACTTAGGTAAGGCTTGGTAGCCCGAGTGTATACGTAGTGGTATCCTGTTCGTGTCGTAGATTTGTTGTGTAATATGATGTGTTAAATATATTTGAATCGTTGTGTAAAGTTTCGGATTTCCAAAATTCGTGCTGCACTACGGCGCCGGCTTCGACTTGGATCCGAGACGAATGCGACCAGCATGACTACTATATAGTTCACGTCTCCTGCTACTCAGAATTCGAATTCGAGAAAACAATACAGCAATCTCTGTGCAGAAGAATCTGTGTTTGGCTAGTGCGCATGGCGTCGGCGACCACGAATAAGATGCAGCTGCGGACCCGTACTAGGTCCTAGGGGATTTGCACTGGCTAGGATCCGGAAACGGTCGCCAGGAAGGGCACGTGCTCGATTTTCGGGACCACCTCATGCCTCGCGACGTAGAACAAATCATCCGGGAATGGCCCTGTACTCGACGCCTGTGCACATGCACGCGTGAATTCGGGAATGCCGCATCAGAAATCAAGGTAAGAAGCAAAGATCGCTTGCACCGGCGGCTCGAAGCAACGGCTTTCTGGATCGTACCAATAGAGCGCAAGCCCGCTAACATTGCCTACAGAGTTGCATTCGCAGTCCAGGTCGAAGTAAGCCTGGATCAGAAGGTCTGTCTGCCACGACATAGAAACATCTATCCTGACGCGCACTGGCCCTGCCTGTTGAGATCAGGGCACACAATCAGGGGCAACGATGCCGGGTTGCAATTGCACGTGTGCACCCGTCTTTTCAGTGACGCGTAGCGGGGAAGGCCGGCAGTCACCGAGAACCCGCACCTCGACTGAGCTGCCCCGTGCACGAGCCGCGGTCGTGGCGCGTATAGAGCAATCAGCACTTCCGACTCTGCGATCTGCTCTGCTGTCGGCGGCATGCGCAGCTGTCCCGCTGTCACTCCTGACTTCCTTGCAGCTTTGGTAGCGAGCTGTTTTCGAGGTACTTTCTGCATTCTGGAACGCAGTCCGACAGCGAGCGAACCGAGCGCCGCCGTCTTTGGAGCCTTGCTGGTGCGTGGTCGAACGAGTACCCCCGGCAGGAAGTTCCCCCGGGCAAAGCCGCCGGGGCAAAGTCGCCGGGGCAAAGTCGCCGGAGCACTGTCGCGGTTTCCGGAGCGCCGGATCTGGAGCTGTGTTCTGCTAGCGTCCGAAGTGCTGTCGGCGGGGCAAGCGGTCAAAGTGCTGTCGGCGTGGAAGCGTGGCACGTGGCGCTCGAAAAGGTGCGCCGGATGCCTTCTTTCCGCATGCGCACCCATATATAGCGGCCTTGCGCGTGCGTCCGTGCGGCCTCCCTTGACAGTAGCGTCTCTCAGGGATGAATGCACACGAGGAGACGAAACGCAAACTCGAAGAGAGCGAACAGGAGGTTGATTATGAGCTTGAGACGGAGGAAAGCGGCCCGGCGCGTGCGGAGAAACGTGCGCGAGATGAGGCGTCGCGGCGGCAGCTCGAGAAGCAAGCGTCAGCGGAAGCGGTGGCGGAGATTCATCGACGTCTGCGGAAGGCTGAGGAGCGGGCTGCAGCCGCCAAGAACGACGCAAGAGCTCTCAGCGACGACGAAGAAGTGGAAGAGCGGCCAAAGGAGGTTCCGTGTCGTACCTGTGTCGAGAACCCATCATCCCCACTGTGCATATGCGCCATCATCCTGGGTATCGAAAGTGCCAGCACTTTGCACGAACTCCCTATGGACGTTCGGCCCTTCGCTAATTTGGCGCTTCGGATTGCCAAGCTCCACCGGCAGTCGCGGGCCTTCGACATCCTCCCCCAGTCGGGCGAGGACAGCGATCGCGAAGGAGAAGGTGAGGACACGAATTACTGCACCACCCTGATTGAATCTCTGCCGTCGGAGGGGGAGGGGAATCTGGACCTGAACAGTGCGCATGGCCTTCTGTTTTAATTTACCCCGAGAAATTTTGCTTTCACAGAGCCAGTGATCATGAGCACAGGGGGACTCTGGGAGGACATCTGTATGGTCACCCTCGAAGGTTTTCAAGTGGTGAAGAGCCCGCTGCGCATGTTTCAGCTCTGTGATGGTGGTTTCCGCGTTTGCGATCCTCTTCATCCGTCCGTGGATGAAGCGCTTCGCGACCTCTGCGGACTCTGCCTCAGCAACAGCGACCTCGAGTTCTTTAGGGACATTTCCAAGCGCCTGAAAGAAAAGCAGGCCACTGAACAAGCACGCAAGCACATTTTGCATGACTTTTGACATCTTGCATGTACCTTTGAACAAGCACGCAATAGTATACTGCAGCTGAAGCTTGAGCACCTCAACCTCGGAACCAACCTCAACGGGGCCGGGGCAGGGGGGGGCACGTAATTGTATTCGGAAACTTTAACTCTTCGATGGTTTTCGCATACATAGTTCTCTGGAGAATTCCAACTCTTCGATTTATGCGATCGCGGCCGCGGCAGCCATGCCCCAAGGCGCTCTGAATTCGAATTCGAGAAGACAATACTGCTACCAATCTCTGTGCACAAGAATCTCTGTTCGGCTAGCTTGCATGGCGCCGGCGGCCACCGCTAGCGTGCATGGCGCCGGCGTGCAATTCGAATAAGATGCAGCTGTCGGACCGCTAGGGGCCTTGACACTGGCTAGGATCCTGTAACGGTTGCCAGGAAGGGTGCATGCTCGACTTCCGGGATGATTTCCTTCATTGCCACGTAGAACAGGTCATCCGGGGATGGCCCTGGACTCGACGCCTGTGCACATGCACGCGTGAATTCGGGAATGCCGCATCAGAAATCGAGGTAAGAAGCAAAGATCGCTTGCACCAGCGGCTCGAAGCACCGGCTAGCTGGGTCGTACCGATAGAGCGACAGCTCGCGGCGATCAATGGGCACCGGTGTGCAGCGCAATTCCCGGTACGCTTGGGCCAGAAGATCTTTCTCCCACGTCTTTGAAACATACAGCTTGATTCGCACAGGCCCTGCGCGGTTGCAATTAGGGCGCACTGGCAGAGCAACGATGAACCGGACACATGTGCACCTGTCATTTCAGTGACGCGTGGCCGAGAAGGGCGGCAGTCCCGAGAACGCGCACCTCGACAGAGCTGCCCTCGAGCTCGTTCTCGAGCCGCGGTAAACGTCGCGGCGTGTATAGAGCAATCAGCGCTTCCGACTCTGCGACCTGCTCCGCTGTTGGCTCTGGATCGGGTACGAATCGTGAAGTAGGCGGTGCTTTCTTTGGTCTGGGTCTAGTGCCGAGAACTTTGCGGGGAGCTTTGCTTGACATTGCTTCTAGAGATGCGCGGCCGCAACGTTAACCCCAATGCCTTAATGTTTACCCCCCGGTGGGATTACCCCCTGGGCATACTGACCGTGACTTCGTTCGCGATTCAGCTCTGTGATGGTGGTTTCCGCGTTCGCGATCCTCTTCATCCGTCCGTGGATGAAGCGCTTCGCGACCTTCGCGAAATCAATGCCGATACATTAAATCGCGACGAAAATTCGAATTGACAAAACGAAGTACAGCATTCCCTGTTCAAATATCGTGCATGGCGTCGGCGGCCATGAATTCCAATAAGATGCAGCTGTCGGGCCGCTAGGGGCCTTGGCACTGGCTAGGATCCGGAAACGGTCGCCAGGAAGGGCGCGTGCTCGACATCCGGTATTACCGAATTCCTCGCCACGTAGACCAGGTCATCCGCGAATGGCCCCAGCGGACTCGACGCCTGTGCACATGTTCGCGTGAATTCGCGAATACCGGATCAGAAATCGAGGTAAGAAGCAAAGATCGCTTGCACCAGCGGCTCGAAGCACCGGCTAGCTGGGTCATACCGATACAGATCCAAAGTGCGGAAATCGATTACGTACGCATGACAGTTCAGGTCCATGTACGCACGGGCCCGAAGAACTCTCTGCCACGACATTCGAAAGTTTGAAATATCTATCGTGACTCGCACAGGCCCTGCGCTGTTGCGATTAGGGCTGTTGCGAGGCAAAGATGCAACCGGGTTGGACCTGTCATTGAAGTGACGCGTAGCGGGGAAGGCCGGCAGTCACCGAGAACGCGAACCTCGATAGAGCTGCCCTCGTTCTCGAGCCGCGGTCGCGGCGTGATAGAGCAATCAGCGCTTCCGACTCTGCGATCTGCTCTGCTGTCGGCTGTCGGGACTCTGTCGCTGCTGACTTCCGTGAAGCTTTGGAAGCGAGCTGCTTGCTGCTTGCTGCTGCTTCGTCGCCGCGCTGCATGTTCGAAATCCGCAGGAATGCGCAGGCGCACCGTGATCTACTGCGCGCAGGCATGCGCAGGCATGAAATCATGAGCGCCAGACTCGATCTACTCAATCTGCTGGGTGCCGCTTTTGGAGCCTTGCTGGTGCAGTGGTCGGACGGGTACCCCCCGGCAAAGTAGTTCCCCCGGGCAAAGTCGCCGGGGCAAAGTCGCCGGGGACACTTGGAGCGAAGACGCGAGGAAAGCTCCAGTACGCAAATTTAGAGGTATGCAAACCCGCCCGAACCGTGGAATCAACCATTTGAACGCACTGCCGCATACGCAGGTCAAAACCTCGTCCGGAGCGCCCTGCAGCGGAGCACCTCGGGTTTAAAGCTCCGGTTCTCACAAGTAGAGGTAGGCAAACCTGCAGATCCGTGGAATCAACCATTTGAACGCAGCGCGGCACACGCAGGTCGAAACCTCGGCCGAAACCTCTTGCAACTCCGAGCTCAAGCGGGTACTTGGGGAGAAGCGAGAAGCTCCCGCAGTAATGCACACGCAAAGGCTGTTCACTCGAGCCCACGCACTTGCAGATGTGCGCCCGTGCCTGTGCTGTGTGAATGCACGTGGACTTGCAGCTGAGTGTGCAACAGGTTGAGAACACGTTCAGAGCCCTCCTTTTGGATTCGAAGAACACTCCGCTCTTCATTCGTCCGAAGTGGCTTTTCGGTTCGCCGAAGGAGCAGGGAATATCGTTCCTTGGAATCGCGTCACCCAATTTCCGGATATGCATTGACAGTACCTTCCTCGCATCGGACAACCACAGAGCAACTTTGGTGCCTCTGTTTGATCCAAGCATCGTCTACTGCGGGGTGTGGAGTAACAGCACGGAGCACGTCGAAAGGATTCGTAAAACTCTTGATATCCAGTGGCCGTCACTTCGGGCGATCGAAATCGACGACCTAGCCACCGCAGCGAAGCTGGACGGAACCTTGCAGAAAGACAGAAGACAAAAAGGTCTCAAATCCGGAATCCAGGATCTTTCTACGGAATTTTTGCGTAAGGCGTTCGAGAAACCTGAGGATTTCAGATTCTTCGGGACTGGCTGGGACAGCGCCGAAGTGGACGAGACGAGGCTGGCCTTCGCTTTTCGGGAATTGGAAACAGGCATCGGGATTATCAAAGTCATTTTAAAAAGGGTGGGGTTGAAGCTGACTTCTGCAAAGTTTTCGCTATCACTATCTATCGCTCTCGCAAACTTCCGCTATCGTTTAGTATCCGGAGACGAGCAGGAGGTTTGTCCTCGACGTCTGTGATAAAGAGGTGAGCTTGCTTTACTTCTGCTTTTTCAACCCGGCTGTTCTGCTGTTAATTATAATCGCAGGATGCACGTGTTGCTCTGGAGCTGAGCAAGTCTGAATGCGTCGACGGTGGAAAAGATGCATCCGCTCCGACACTGACACCTTCGATGCAAAAAGAAAAGGATGCTTCGAACAAACCTTTCCCTCCCATTTCATTCGTCCCAGCGCAAGGTGCCTCAAATCTCCAGTCGGAATGGTCTTCAACCTATGGAGGCTGTCACAAACACACTGGTGACACGATGAAAGACAGTCTATCTATCCCTCGGATAAGTTGAATTCCGGCTCGCAGGTACCGGTTCTCAGAATGCCGAACTTCGGGATCCGGAGGAGATTCGATGCTTGCAGCAGCAGGTGAAATCACTTCAGGATGATAACGCCTTACTTCGACAAGCGAAAGAGCGCGTCGACGGTAAATGCCTTTTTTGCGTTCAGCTATAACTGCTTTCAGTTAATTAGTATCCGCGCGTAATCCCCCGCTGCAGCCCCCGACTGCAGCGGCTGCAAGGAAAACGCTTTCCTGGTCGCCCAGCTGCAGCGGCTGCAAGGTCGAATCGCTCAGGGGCGCCTTCGTTCATTCTTCTTTTGAAACGTCTGCAGGCCTCCAGAATGAGAATGCTTCCCTGCTCGCCCAGCTGCAACGGCTGCAAGGTCGAATCGCTCAGGGGCGCCTTCGTTCATTCTTCTTTTGAAACGTCTGCAGGCGTCCAGCATGAAAATGCTTCCCTGCTCGCCCAGCTGCAACGGCTGCAAGGTCAAATCGCTCAGGGGCGCCTTCGTTCATTCTTCTTTTGAAACGTCTGCAGGCGTCCAGAATGAGAATGCTTCCCTGCTCGCCCAGCTGCAACGGCTGCAAGGTCAAATCGCTCAGGGGCGCCTTCTTTCATTCTTCGTTCGAAACGTCTGCAGGCATCCAGAATGAGAATGCTTCCCTGCTCGCCCAACTGCAGCGGCTGCAAGGTCGAATCGCTCAGGGGCGCCTTCTTCCAGTCTCCTCTTGAAACGTCTGCAGGCGTCCAGAATGAGAATGCTTCCCTGGTCGCCCAACTGCAGTGGCTGAAAGGTCAAATTGCTCGGGGGCGCCTTCTTTCATTCTTCGTTTGAAACGTCTGCAGGCATCCAGAATGAGAATGCTTCCCTGGTCGCCCAGCTGCAGCGGACCAATGGTGTTTTTTTAGACTGCTTTTCGATTTAGGTCTCGATTTGACCGTTTCCCGTGCGTGTAGCTGTGAATGCAGCTCCCCAAGCGCAACTGCAGCGGCTGACCGGTTTCCACTTCGCCGTTTTCTCGGAATTGGGATTTCTGAGTGACTGATAATGACTGCAGCTATGAATGCGGGTCTCCAATCTCAGAAGAAAGCTCTTCGTGGTACGCTATCTCACTCCTTCGCGGTACATTCAATTTCCGGCCTTGAGTATGGGTATCTTAGATGAAGTCACGACGCTTCGTGGTACGGCGGTTTTCCTCCCCGATGATTTTATGAACGTCGCGGTACATTTATGTTTACACCTCGTTCGCGATTCTTTGTAAATGTCAGCTGAAATTGCGACACTGCGAGGTATGGCGGTTCCCCTCGGATGCATTTTTATTTACTCCGATGCTGATATTGTGATCAGCAAAAATCGACGACCTGGAGGATGCTGAATTCCAGCGCCTGTTCGAAGGCGTGCTCAATATTTAGACGTGTGATCTTCGTTTAAATCACAATTGAATTTCAGTATTGCACTGAACCTGCTGTTCAAATACGATTTAATCGGGAAGCTTCCACACAGTGCATACTCAGGCCACGGTCATAGAGGAAGGAGGGGGGGGGAAGAGAAGGGGGGGGGAGTGCCGAACTTACCGCGGCCGGCAAAAAAAGCCGGCTTGGCGTGCAGTGCTGCCACAACTCGAAGCTGCTGGATGGCGAAAGTGAAAGAGAGAGCGCGTATGTCTACAGGCGGAAAAGCTCCTCGAAAGAACCTCGCACAGCGGCCGCGGCCGCCGACAGCGGAGCAGGTCGCGGAGTCGGAAGCACTGAATGCTCTTTACGCGCCACGACCGCGGCCCGAGAACGAAGGCAGCTTTGTTGACGTACACATTCTCGGCGACTGCCGGCCTGCCCCGCTACGCGTCACTGCAATGACAGGTGCAAATGTACACCGATTCACCGTTGCTCTGCCAGTGTGCCGTGAACTCAACAGCGCATGCGCAGGGCCTGTGCGAGTCACGATCCGTGCTTCGGACTCGAATGCGTGGAAGAGCGAGCTACTGGACCTGGCGTTCGAGGAGCTGCACTGCAGTACGCATGTGCACCTCGAGGAGCTGGTGCTGTATCGATCTCGGTACGACCAAGCAGGCTGGTACTTCGAGCTTCCGGTGCAAGCGATTGTTGCGTCTTACGGTGATTTCTGATGCGGATCTCGCGAATTCACGGGTGCGCGTGCACAGGCGTCGAGTCCGGGGCCATCCCGGGAGATCTGTATTACGTCGCGAGGAGGGATATCATCCCGGAAGTCGAGCATGTACCTTTCCTGGCGATCAATCAGGAATAGTTGCAAGTGCCGGCATCCCTTCCCTAGTCCGGATTTCGTAGCCAAAAATACGCGGATGTATTATACGTATACGCGGCGGCACGGATACAACAGGAGCGCCTAATTGCCAGCGCTGTAGTGCAACACGAGCGCCTCAAATTCTCTCCTACGGCGCTCTATGTAGTCTCCATCTAAATCTAGATCTAGAGGGTTGCCTCGCATTTCGCGCTCTGCGAAGTCCAGCAACCAGATCCCGCACTAGCGAGCGTGGTCAGCCGTTGCCACTGGCCACGGGCGGGAGTGAAAACAGCACTAACCTGATGGCCGTCATGCTGCACTGCTCGCTGTACCGATTGGATGACGTCAATTTCATGTTTCAAGAGAATTCTTGCGAGCTTGCGCGGAGCCTTCGCGCCAATGCTGTCGTAGTATCTGCAGACCTTGCCGTCGATAACCAAGAGTGTCCAGTGTCGTCGGTTGTTGACGGGGACGAGAGCGCGTGTGCTGGTGCCATTCAAGTGCTCGAGTAACGCTTCTATGTAGGATTCAGCGTCGTGGAGGGCGAGCGGATGTGCGATGAACCAATTCTGTGTGACTGCCTCCTTGGCCGCCGCCGCGCGGATGCAAACGAGCGCGCTCTCGATTGCGCTCGATGACAGCCACAAATCCCGGCTGCAGCTGAAGCTGAGCTGATGCCGAACTAGATCTGCGCTAACGATCTTCGGCCGCGCCTTGACTGTGCCCAGCTCCTCCAACTCAGAAGAGGGCTCTGGGTCACCACACTGCAGCTGTCTTTGCCGCCGTATGCGCTTCTTTAAAACTACAGGAGAGGGCTTCGGATCTGAATCATCACATTGCATATCCCGCCGGCGCTTCGCTGCCTTCGCGGAGGCCATCTGCGAGGATCCGGAGAACGGACGACCTAGGCCTGCAGGGGAACAAGCCCGCATGAGTTCCAGCGGCGAACTGTAAAGGCAGAGCACGAAGCGGGCGTGCACATTCACGAATGCCGAAGTCGACGGCTATATCTATCAACGTTCAACGTTCAGCGCCGTTGATCATGACAGGCCACGCGGCGCCCGAGTCCACGTCAGCGAGGCTGCCGGCGATGGCTAAGCCTCCGGCTAGCTGTTTTACGCGCTCTAGCTCGATCTCCGACCACCGGTCACCGCCTGAAAGCTTCGAGACTTGCTGGCGGCATTGAGCGCACGTGTACCCCACTAGTCCCATCCCGGGCCGTCCGGGCCGTCCCGGACGAGACCAAGATCCAGCAATCTAGCGTCTGCACAAGGCAGCGCGGCGCGAGCTCGAGGAGCGCGACTCCCCAGTTTCCAGTTTTCCGACAGGATCTAGCGACTCTCGGAAGTTTCGAGGCGCGCTCGCTCTAATGGCGAAGACAAAACAAAAGGCGCGAAAGTACAACGGATCGATTCCTCAGAAGAAAATGCCTACCAAAGCTTCAAGAAAGCGGAAGTCAGAGCCGGAGCCCGACCCGTCAAAGAAGCAGGTGCCCGAGAACGAGGGCAGCTCTAAAACTGTCGAGGTGCGCGTTCTCGGCGACTGCCGGCCTGCCCCGCTACGCGTCACTTCAATGACAGGTGCATGCCCGGTTGCATCGTTGCTTCTGCTAGTGTGCCGTGATCTCAACAGCGCATGCGCAGGGCCTGTGCGAGTCACGATCCGTGCTTCGGACTCGAATGCGTGGAAGAGCGAGCTACTGGACCTGGCGTTCTTGGAGCTGCACTGCAGTACGCATGTGGATGACCGCGGCACTCTGGCGGTGCATTGGTACGACCCAGCAAGCCGAACCTTCCAGTCGTTGGTGCAAGCGATCTTTGCGTCGTATACGTACGGTGATTTCTGCTGCGGATCTCGCGAATTCACGGGTGCGCGTGCACAGGCGTCAAGGGCGCAGGGGCCATCCCCGGATGATCTGTTTTACATTACGAGGAATACAGTTGATCCGGCCGTCGAGCATGTACCTTTCCTGGCGGATCCGGACGCAGTGATAGAGCTTGACTAGCCCATGGCCGTGGCTGGAATTGCGTTTGCATGTTCGTGCTCTCATGTATGAATTGTTCACTTCGAGTGACTGTCTAGCTGAAATGATTGACAATTGCATGATCGATTACACGATAATAATGCATTTCGAGAGGGACTGCATCTCTAAGATACGATTTTTTATCGTCTTGATCTCATTGTCGACATTATCGCTCTGTGCTTTGATCAGAGCGTTCTTCTGGCGCACATGATCGAGAAGTGACGCAAGCGCTGTTTCAAGAACGTCGAAGGACGTCGCTTGCAATTGCTGGTTGAGTGTTCCTAGGGCACGCGTTGCGTCGTAGTTGACATCGGTTTGAGCACCAGAAATCATGAGTGCCATCTGCGCAGCAGGAAGCTCATTTATGGCACCACAAATCTGGAAACTGCAAAAAAGAACGTCTGCGAAAGAGAGGTGCAGACGAACCTTCTTATTAAGCTCATGTAGCTGTGCGAGGAGGTTAACAATACACCTTATTCTCTCTCCAAGTGCCCGGTCGAAGACAACTTCGTTGCGCAAGTAGATATCTACAAGATGCAGCTTTTCTAAGGATGGCGCCTTCTCGAACGCCCCGACCACACACTGAGCAACATATTCTGGGATTGCGCGCATTGCATCTGTTCGCTGTTCATAGCCAGTCACTCCAACCAGGCGGAGGGTTTCCAGAGATGAGCACTGCGAAGCGATCTTCGTGATGGAGGTGACCAGCCAGTTGCGCTCGACACGTAAGACTTGTGCTCCATGAGCGTCAGAGGGTGCAAGCGGAAGGATCAGCTCGCGAAGGCTGCTGAATCGTAATGTCTTTGCGAGTTCCGCGAGACGATTCGGTGATAATTTACGGAGCTGTGCCACGGTTGCATGTGGAACTGTGCATGCCACCAGGTCCAGCGTGATAAGAGATTGACACTTCCGCGCTGCTGATAAGATTTGCTCGTAATCACGCCCGTCCTCCAGCGTGAAGCGCAACGTTTGCGTGAAATTGCTTAGATACCGTTCCATCTTATTTATATTCGTGCTGTCGCTCTTAATGATGCAATTGATGAACGAAATATGTTTGAGACAGCACGAGTCGGGAGAGCAGAAGAACTGGACGACTGGATGCGAAGCTGGGCGGATGCGAGTTGCTGTGAATTCGACATGGAGCTCCTCCGTGCATTCCCCCGCCGTATGATGCAATACCAGAGATGCCGGCCGCGGTGGGGCCATTGACGAGTCATTTTGGATGTCCCGAGGCTCGTCAGATATCTGCAATCCAAATCAGGCTGCTCGAATATAAATAGTGGCAGGTCGTGCACATTGAAAATCATGGACGCGGGCGCTGGACGAAAGAGTCCTGGGGTTTTCAGCTCTAGGCCTTCGCTTGTTAGACATCCTTTGATGATGACTTTCTTGGCACTGAAAGCCCAGTAGGAGAAGGAACCCGCAGCTTCTTGAAACATGATGGTTTCTTGGTCGACACATAGCTCTTCGACCGTCCCAAATGACGTGTCATCAGGCCCGCAGTCACGAAAGCTGCAAATTATGAAAAACTGTTTGTCAGCTTCTGGTTCTGAATGGATTACGTAAACGAATACGTAGCGAATTTGGACTTACTGAACGGGCCCCCGAATACCTGCGTTGGTAACAGAGTTCGATACGGCTCGATGCTGGCTATTTCCTCCGTTTCACGGTGTGCGCGAAGGCTTGCGCTTGCCTTGTCGTCCAGAATAAGACGGCGAGGCGCCGTCTTCAAGATAAGGTGGACCCAGTCAAAATGAATGGCCTCAAGGTCGTCGGAACCACACCCTGTGCAGATTCCTAGGCACCGCTTGGGCTTCTCAAAGAAACGCTGTATGCTGTCCAGGAGGATTGCAAGTTTCTTAAACGTCTTTGGCTGCTTCCATAATTCCGAGGCAAAGCTGGAGGAAGCGAATTTGATGCTACCGCCATGCTCTAGGATCCACTTCGCGCGAATCCACACCCTTTCAAGCAGGAGAGCCGGAATTGTGTCAAGAAAGATGGTCGCGGTGCGGACGCGCTTCAAGCCATTGCCCTGTTCCACGAGAATCCTGTAGAAGCGCCGGCTGCTACTCCACAGAGCTCGCACGGACTCGAGGCGTTCATTAGGAACCATGCTGGCAATTATGGCGATGGCATCGTCTGGAAGATCATTTATCGTTATGGTTGCCTTTCTTGTCGATTCGAGCCTGTGCGGCGAATGTTAGAGAGGGGTTCTTTCGCTTGCTTTGCCTCCGAATGAATATGCGTACCGCTCATCTACTTCTGGTACGGTGGCGACGTCTTTAGTAGATCCATGTGTAGGTTCGAATCCCCGCCGCAGGCTCCATACTGCAAGCCGATTCCCTGCATTATGTGAGCCGATTTGGTCCGCGAATGCGCGTCAACGTGCATGCGCACTGCAGCTGCGCATTTGTCGGCCCAGCACGTTTTGGTGTCTTCCCAGAGTCAGCGGCCAGATCCAGACTCTCGTCCCTGCGCGCGCAGAGGACAACAATCAAGGCACGATAAACGCACCCACGCCAATATTAATACGACGCACGAGCGTTTCCTTCGTCTACGCTGCATCGCAAGTTTGAAATTTCTCAGAGGGGTACGGTAAGGATACGGTTAGGGGGTTCTAAATGGGGAAGGGGTACGAGCTACGGGATTTGCGCGGGAAGCCGTCGTTTTACTCGGAAACGCGTATTACAAGCTTTAAGTATGTCGCAGCTTGAAGACCCCATGGCCGGCCTGGTATCGCAGTCGAATCAAAGCTCTGAAGATAAGGTGCGTCGCACTCAGCGGCCAGCGGATAAGCTGCTGGCTTAAGCTAACCGGCCACGCATGCGCATGCGCAGTGCACGACGGTGAAGCGGGCGCGGGAGGAGATCAATGGCGAGCGTGCGAGCAAAAGGCAAACTTCGGGCACAGGGAACTCCAGCGAAAAAAGGCCCTTAAGCTTGCTAAACAGTGAGCACCTGGTGCGAACACTACTCCACTCTAGATCTACGACTCGGCGAAAAGTATTCTTCATAACACGGTTTGAACGCTCGCACTTTTAGAAACAGTTTGAACACGCGCTTGATTTCACGTACGGGCTTCCCTTCACATTTCACAAGTTGATGGTGCGAATCAAATAGTAGTGATGAGTTTTCCTTGACCGTCGGACGTCTGTGCGAACGAGTGCATGTACAGCACGACAACCAGCGGAACATTATGCGGCAGCTTCGAAGTGATGTGATGGCGCTATCAGCTAATGTGAGCCGTGGCCCGCACTCACTGATGGTCAACTCTCTGAAATGCTCGAATTCCAGGTCAGTTCTGTAATCGAAAAGGAGATCGCTGATATAAACCAACCGGTCGCCTCCGAAGAGTGTGTGCTCATGTTAAACTCTCAGCAACTGGAAAAGCTATTTCAAAGCCTCAAGAATGCTGTTATTTGTGAGATCGAATGCTGTCAAAAGCGAATGGTAAAGACAGATTTGGTGATTATATAGTCATGCCGACGTCTGTCAGTTCACGTGCGTGCACGACAGATCAAAAGGGAATTCGACGAATTCAACCATCTTGAGAGGGAAATCGAAACCGTGAATGTGTCAATCTTAAGTCTGCAACGTCAGGCACTATCGTCGCTTAAGACCGAGGGCGGAAGTCAGGAATGAAGTAAGAAGAGATCCCATGTGCGAACATGCGACTTTGTCTTTGTATTATTTGTTGCGAGCAAGCAAAAGCTAGCTGAGTATGTAACTTGGCATATTGTAGCGCTAGCCAAGCGAGCTCGATAATCTTACATACTGCACACTGCACCAATTCCCTCGCTGCATTTTATTGATCGTGGAGAAAAGCAGTTGAATTAGAGGATAAAAAATCGCGTAGACCCTTGTTGGTATCTATGAATTGCCCCTGGGCCAGGAATGACGTGCCGCCTCGTATTTCGACTCTCCAAAAGCAATAAAGCCGAGAAAGCGTATTTTGATGTTCGCAGAGCATGTTGACGGCTTGCGTAAGCTCCTCCAGACCAACTCTGGTACGCACAGCGATGTTAAGTTCAACATGAGCCAGTCTTGGACCCGACTCCAACAGCGCCTTCTTTCATTGATCAGAAACACGGAATCGCATTTGAATGAGTGAAACAGCGAACCCGCAAGATTTCTGCCGGATGTGGAAAGAAGCCTTCGATGCTGAGCAGGCGAACTTTCGTTCGCATTGACCGAAGGAGGGCCATAAAACTGTCTTGGTGAAGTGTTCGGCTTTCTACATTCTGATGGTAGCGAGTGCCTAGATCTCGTACAAGCAGATCACATTGTTCGAGCGCCGGGAGTTGCTCCAAGTTCGCTCGGATTTCTTCGAAAGATACACCGATTGCTCTGTGCACGTCTTCTGCTGGATAACTCCGCGTCTGCTGAATTGTGGGTGGAACGATGGCCCGGCACGAATGCACAGATACGCACTTCGATATGAATTCTAACATTTTTAAGCATCGGGAGCGGTCGCAAAATTTTGAAGTGGGTCTCGCAGCCGATCTGACGTTGCCGAAGTAAGCAACTCGAACACCGAACAACAATGCCGAATCGCACCTGAATCTCGAGACTTTCGAGGTTAGCCATTGTGCTGATACGCTCGACCGTCGACCCAGTGCTTTTATACGCAACTATCAACGCTCGCACACTTTCCGGATTGAGCGTCGAGAGCGCTGTGTCCTCCCGAACTGTGCATGATAAGCGTTGCGGGGAGAGTTTGACTATCGCGTCCTGCAGTAGATATCGATGTCAGTAAACACTATCTGCGCTGATGGGATATTACGTGCATCTGATGCATACGTACCGCCTGATCAGCTGACAGGAAAGGCGGTGTTAACTCAATGGTCCTCTGGCCCGCATGCTCGCATCGTACCATGGACAACTCGCGGAGCCCTTTCAAATTGACCTCAGCGGCTGCACGGAGAAAGATGGCGGCAAAGCGTTCGTATGCGGTCACTGATAACCGGCCTTCTGGATAGTTCCGCAGCGCCTTCGTGAATGCGCGTGCGACATCTAGAGTGCTGACAAATTGTTCGCTGACTTCGTCATACAACACGTGTTCACATTTCTCCCAGTAGTCCCAGCCCTCGAAAATGACATGCACAGAATTCCGCAGAAGCTTCGCCTTTGCCACGTCCTCGATCACATCTGAGCTCGAGGCCAGTTAGAACACCGGTTTTTTGAAGTGGAATTGATGCAATTGTCGCGATGTCTGTGCAAATTTCGCGCACCAAATATTGACCTCAGAATACTGAAGCATAGCTTGAATGCAAATTTCCTCTCTGTTCGGTGCGAGTAGAGCATGTCGGGGAACTGCTCGAACCGGTCATGCCAAAATGAGCTGACGATGACGTTCTCGCAGCCCGCGAGTTTCTTTTCTCTGAACAGAGCTCTGACTGCGCTGAGGAGCTCGTTGGCTGCGGGCCCATTTCCACAAGATCGGAACCGTTCAGCCGGAGCACAGGCCAGTTCTTATCTTTGAGAAGCTGCGTGAAGCGTTTGTTGATGCTGAAGAACTGGTGTTTGCACGCTTCGGAGAGATCATCGTAGACGAGCTCTAAGATGCGAACGAGGAGGCTATCCGGCATCTGGTCGAAGGGGCGGGTTGCTGCTCTGCATGCGCATGCTCCTGCTCATGATCACGGTTTGCGCTGATGCATCGCTCAGCATCAGCGCCAGCTTGCCCGAAAGGGGGTGGTTCGCAAGCGCTGGCACCTCTCTGTCGCTGGCTCCGCGCCCGCAGCTTGGAGCAAGTTTGAAGCGGCTGCCGTGTCTTGTGCAACCGGCTGCTCTGCCCACTGCAGCAGCCGCTGATCATGAAGCTGAAGGACCTCCGCTTCTGCAGCGGACGCCAGCTGCAAGTCTGCTCCTGGGGTGTCTGCAGCTGCGCAACCAAGCTCGCAACCAAGCAACACAAAGATGTGAGAGTACGCACCTTGTAACGCTGCAGCCCTATTAGTCGCATGTTCAGGATCGCTCTCCTCCTCGTTCACACGCGCGCGTTTCGAGTCGTGCGCGTCTCGCGCGGCGTTCGCCGCGCAATCCATCGCCGGTTGCAATGCTGCGCTACCGCGCTACCGCGCTACCGCACGAGCTACCGCTGAGCGGCTAGTTGCAACGGAAGGAGGGTACACGGCTCTCAGCCACGCCCAGCTCGCAGCACGCGAGCGATGGCGGAACGCTCAGCGAAGCGAGCACGTGCAGAAGCGCCAGTGGAATCTGGCGCGGTGCTTCGTTCCATCTCCGACCTGCCCGACGGCGTCCTTGGCAGTGTTTTCAAGTCAGTCTCGCTGGTGCAAGCCTGGCCGCTTCGAGAAGTGTGTAGGTGCGTCCAGGCTCGCTCGCCGAGTCGACTTGGACCCTCCGGATCCAACCCGCGCTGCCACGCAGGCGTTGGAGGAGCGTGATCGAGGGCACAGCGTGGGACTGTATCGAGCTGCGGTCGAATGAGGATTTCGTGTTTCAGCATCTCGTGTCGCTGCTCCGGAGCGAGAAGATCAAGCTCGCTTGCGGCGCGCATACGCGGGTCACCGTTGGAATGCATGCGCAGAGCGAGAGCAATTTCGGCTTTGTCGCATTGGCCTCTGCCGTGCTGGCGGCCTGCAACAAGGACGGCAAGGTGGCAGAGGCAGACGTGTGCTTCTTGGCAGAACACATCAACAGCCTCGACAGCGTCGTGCATGCTTTCATCCTGGCAACCCTCGCAGCTCTCCGGCCGCAGCGTGCGGCGCGCAGCGCTCTGGAGAAGCTTGCCATTCGCCTAGAGACGCTGGAGTACGAGTTCTTTCGGATACTCCTAAGGGCGACCTTGTCAACCTACGTATTGACCAGAGGCAAAAGGCAACCGCTGAGGACTTGCAAGCGTCCTTGGAGTCGTTGAGCAGTATTCGGTCCCTCAAGCTGATGCCGAACGCGTTTCCCCTGGACAGCACAGCAGCAGCAGCGATCGCCAGCAGCCTCCCAACCTTCAGTCTATCCACTTCTCGGCAAACGACTGCAGCGTGCTTGCAGTCCTCGCGACCTTATCAGCTCTGCGTGACGTTGTCATCAACTGGTTCACCCCTGAAAGATTCCCACGGACCCTTCAGAGATCGGCGACGCCTTCTCGACTCTAGCTGCTGGCCCTGCTGGAAAGTCGCTGCGATCAATTGTCCTCGATCCTGATCCCGTGTGAGTGCTCTGGCAACTGCGTGCGGTTTGCCAAAAAGCCCAGGTCGGCCGATTCCTCGACGCAGTAAATTTTTCTTTCCGCTCAACAACACTGGTCTACACTCCATCGCGAAATTTCCTTTCCTCGAGGAAATATGTATCGACGTGCGCGTCCATATGAGCTAAGTTATGCTCTCGTCACTAACTCCTAACTGCGTGACGCAGCTGAGCAGTGACAAACTGGAGTCTGCCGACCTGGCGGCATTCCAGTCGACAAGCTTGCGAGATGTGAGTGTGAGACTTCACGTTGTGAAGCGTGCAATGGTCGAGCGCTTGGGAGCGCTCGAGTCCGCCATTGCGAGGTTCTCGAAGCTGTCTTCACTGACATTAAATCTGGCAATCCCGAAGGCGGTGCAGACGGTGCACCGGCTCTAGATCTGTGCAGTCATTCCCGCACTGATGATGATCTCTCGGATCTGCACAGACATGCACCCGCGGATGATGAGGCTATTTCACGCTTCCTCCGCACGTGCAAGTCGTCTCTGCGCGGATTGTTCCTCTATCTCAGGCGGCCTCTCAGCGCGTCGGAGGCAGAGTCTATATCTCTCTGCACAGAGCTGAAGTCCCTGGATGTGTCCTGCAATATTCGCTCCGTCGCAGAGATCGGGCCGCTGCAGGTGCGGCGCCGGCGTATGCATTATGAAGCAAAGAAGTTTATTTATTTAGCAAAGCAAAGAAGTTCATTTATTTATACTTCCTCTACAGGGACTGGACGTGTGCCTCGACAAAGTACCGTCCGCGAAATTTCACATTGCGATTTCGCGAGAGCCACGAGAGCCGGGCTACGAGAGCGTCGTCAAGCAGCTGCTGCAGGATTTTTTGCCGCGCGCCACGATATCGACTAGTATTCTTACGTATAGCTAGTGTACAATGAGCAATCATGACTCCGGGGAAATTGAAGCCGGGCCCGGGGCTCATGAATGATATCGATAATGATCATCATGGCATCGGACCACGACTTGCGATCGGAGCAGGCAGGGCAGCCAGGCCCGGGGCTTATGATCATATCATGACTCATGACGAGCCCAGACCCGGGCCTCATGATCAGCTCTTGCTCCCACACTAGGCAAGCCAGGCACGCCGCCCAAGGTCCCGTCAGCTCCGCCCCAAGTTCCCCGCTGGCTCAGCCCAAGACCCCCGGCCGCCCTGTGCGCCCGCGTAACCCCCCCCCCCCCCCCGAAGCCGGTCCGCGTACCCCCCATCCCCCCAGGCATGCGGCCCCGCCCCCCAGCGCCCGCCAAGGCCCCCCGACCCTGCCTGGTGCCGACTCCCCCGCCAAGATCCCCCTTCCCATTCCACCCCCCGACCCCCAGCGCCCGCCAAGGCCCCCCCGACCCTGCCTGGTGCCGACTCCCCGCCAAGACCCCCCTTCCATTCCACCATCCCCGGGGGGCTAGTTAGAACTCGGAAGGCAGTTTGGGTAGGTCCAGCCCTCCTAGCAACGAATGTCCTGGCCCGGCTATATAATAGCCTATATTTACCAGCGTTCAGGTCGCATTTGTGGTCTCTGCCAATACAACAATGCCCCGTATGGCTATTTGGAAAAAAGCTAGTGTACAATGAGCAATCATAACTCCGGAGAAATTGAAGCCGGGCCGGGGCTCATGAATGATATCGATAATGATCATCGGACCGTACCACGACTTGCGATCGTGACATCGGCTACAGTTGAAGGCAGGCCTAGGGCAGCCAGGCCGGGGCTTATATGATCATATCATGACTCATCATGGCATGACGAGCCCAGGCCCGGGCCTCATGATCAGCACCGTACATGCGCGTGGCACGGCGGCAGTGGCAGAGGCGAGGACTCCAGGAGCTAGAGCCCTCAGGGCGCCCGGCCTCGGAGGCGCCGGCCCCGGGGCGAGGTACCGGTGGGATCACAGCTGCAGGCCCTGAGGCAGGGCAGCCAGGTCCGGGGCTCATGATCATGTCATGTCTCGTAATGAGCACTGACTCAGTGAACATGTGGCAGTGCGGCATTGGCAGACTTTGAGATCTTTAGGAAGCCTTGAAGGGAGCCCGCGGAGGCCCCTGGGGCCCAGGCGGGGAAAATGTGACTTCCGCTGCAGGGAGGGCAACCAAGCCCGGGCCCGGGCCTCATGATCATGAGCATGATTCGTGATCAGCACCGTACATGCGCGTGGCACGGCGGCAGTGGCAGAGGCAAGTAGCCCCGGGGCGCCGGCGGCGAGGTGCGATCACATGTACAGCCGCTGAGCTGCAGGAAGGGCAGCCATGCCCGGGGCCCGGGCTCATGATCAAGATCACGACCCGTGCCCGGCCATCGGAACGTTAACTCCAGTACATGATCATGATTGGTCCTAGTACACTGTTCTAAGAAGCCGGAAGACATTCATTACACGACGGCATCATGCAAGTCATTTCTCCGTAAAGTCCTCTTAACATAGCTGCATATGTATCCCGAAAATGAAAATCACACGAGCGCTGCGCCGCCTGCTGACGGAAGTCCAGAAGACGGCATTTCTCGTTTCCCTCCGTGTACACGACGTAGCCGCAGGCATTTCGTCCAGTATGGCCTCCGCACAAACACTCCGAAATCGTCCAGTATGGGAGAATGTGAAGCAGACGCGCGGCATAGTCGTCGGTGACACTACCGCGGCAACGACTGAAAGCAATACTGCACTCTGCCAGCACGTCCGGCTTGCATCGCGCCAAAGGAATCAGCTCTTGCATCCAAATATCCAATGGAACAGATGCATCGCTCTCCTGCGGGGAAGACAGGGCTTCCGAAAGCGGCTGATAACCTATCGGCCATTCTGTTGAGAGCTTGGAAGGTCTAAAGTTTTCGAAAACGACATGGATTCGTTGAAGACGTTTGCATGTCGAGAGAGCAATCGCGACCGGTTCTCCAAAAGGTTCACCCACGTAACAAAACTCACGCAACGTGTTCCTTGCTGCAAAGATGAGTTCGGCAAGTGCCACCGAAACATAATCTCGAGCTCCAACAAGGTGAAGGCTGACACTCTTTAACTGGGAACTGAGATGGCGAGAGCTGAGGGCATCACTCCATGCAGACAGGCATTCTTGCTGATTCTCATGGGCAATAAACCTTCATTCGGCTCCGCCATGTCATCGTATATGCGACGGAAGCGCAGATGAAACGTGAGGCGGAGATGTAGGAGAGACGGTATATTTGAAGAAAGTGACGCAAGTCGATTAGATTCATGGTGATTCAAAATCACATAACTCATGCTCTGAAGTGATCTGCTGAACGGAATCTTGCATGTTGATTGGGAAAGTAATCCAGATTTCGCTTCGCCAGCCATGTGCAAGGAACATGAAATGCACAAGATTCCTGAACTCAGGTCAGAGAACGTGCTTAATGTTTGAAAAATACTTTCAGACCAGTTTAGCAATCGCAGAAATATCGTTGCAATCGAAGACGACCCATGCTTCAAGGCCATAAGAGACGACGAAATACCAAATCCAGTCTGCGGGGGCCGGAACCGCCGAAAATGACATTTGGAAGTGTTCGCGATGAGCTCGCGATTTCTTTGTCCGAGTCTTCAGTGTCGGACAGATAATCGATCACACCAAAATCGAGGCTATGATCGCAGTGAACATCCCCTTTCGCATTGGAAAGTCGAGCACTGCGCACGTGGAAGTTCAGATAATGAACGTATGACACCAGTAATAATCCAACGAAGCTACCAAGAGTTTTCAAATTGACACTGCCACTGCTAGCAATAGGTGGAGAGTTTTCGCGCCGTAAAAAGGAACGTTTTCACCCGAATCTCCAGTTCCTGTGCAAATAAGACTTGTTGTTGAGTGGGATGCATTCAAAGCACTGCAGGTTTGGAAGGGCAGCGACGAGCTGTGAAGGAGTTCGAGCGGTGACATTCTGCAGAGGAACACGAAGACAGACGAGTGCCCGCGTTGCAGCTCCAATTCGTAGAAATCATCCAGCTCGAAAAATCCGCCGATGCCATGTGAACGCAAATCAAGCGACTGAAGGCGATGCAAACTCTGCATAAAAGATAGGAAGGTGTTGAAATGTTGCATCGATGGAATCGATGCGCTGAAATTGGACGGCTCGGTAAAATCGCAGCTGAGATGTGGCACCGAATCAGTTTCAGTATGTCGAAGATACTCCTCGAAGTGCCGGATATTACGATGCTCACAAATGTCAAGACGAACAGCCGAGAGACCGTTCCCGAGTGTTTCGATTACAGCGGAGCGGAATGCGTGGGAGTCTGGAACAGAACACTCGA